>OZ007573.1:55540825-55575825 GCA_963931925.1 Onchidella celtica
TACTGAAATGTATCCTTACACTTGTGTATCTTGTGGCCCCCGTGAGCTCAAACAATGCAAAATTGCATGTAGCCTGGCTCAGCATTGCTCTACGCCTGCGCGAACTGTCCTCGCCCTACGCTGCTCACTTCACCTTCTCGTTGAGAGGGTGTGGATTTTTCATGTATTCAAATCAGCCTGAGCTTCACGTAGTGTCCGAGGGGGGAAAGGGATTACTGTGAAGTCATTTTCTAGTAAATTCTGAGACCGACCTACGCATGGATGCTGACACATCTTTAGAGAGCATAAAAACTTACAATGTCAATGAATGAGTAAATTTGTGTGCTGACGCGCGCGATGCAACAAACAGGATAATGGGCGGCTATATAAAGGTGAGCACTATTTGGGATACTGTCAGCAGTACTTGGCTCACTAACAGCAACTTGCAGTTCATTACGAGTTGAATTTTTGACGCTGTCAGGATTTTCTTCAAATTTGTACTGGATTTGCTCAACACAAAGTAAGAGGCCATTTATATTGCATTTCGTAAGTAATTGCATTTTTTTCTTGCAGATTTTTTTTATTTAATAAAAACGCTCATTATCGAACTATGTTTATCGATTATACTTTTTCATTAAAAAAAAAACCACTCACAACAAAAATTACCACAACTTACAACCAACAAGAAAAATGTTTCCCTTTAAGATATATTTATTAAAAACATACAAACAACAACGTTCAGATTGTATAAATGTGGCAATTTCTGACCACCAACAGAATTAGTATGGTAATTATTACGTGAAATTAATAGTAACTGTTAGTTGTCCATATTGTCTTTGCAGCAGATATCTATGCCCCTGGCGAATTATGAAATGTCGCGTGCATTACTAAGTAGCCTGACGCACAAGAGATCTGCAGCGAGATTGTAGGTTTTTGCATGAAACTTTCTAAATCAGAGAGTGGAAGATCGACTAAGATGCGAGAGAACATAAGTTTATCCCCTGTAATGCCAGGCTTCTCAACTTGTCTTTTATTTAAATAGGAAATCACAACTATTTTTACCCGGTTCAGAATTTGTTTTTAATTAACCTCAGACTGGCATATCATGTCTCTGTCACAGGCAAAGATGATGATTGTGGGATGATAAAATATAAGGGCGGTAAACCATGACTTTACTTTTCGGAGTGGACATCCCTGGTGTCCTTATGAGAACGGTTACAGTTGTTAACTTTAAAGCTACATGAATGCTGGTTTCCTCAACAGTTTCTCAGATTTTCATATGATAGCAGCTTCAAAACGTGCCTTTCGTCTTCCGACTTCAATGGTTTATGATTATATCTTTAAAAGTAACATTTAATTCGCTGACTGCCATATCAAAATGAATTGTAAGAGGGAGTAATCATTATACGTTACAACCTGAGCTTTGCTTTCACACATTAGGACCAATTTAATGTTAATGTTTTATTGGGACTTGACAAGTCTCTCTAAATTGAACATTATTTTGTTAATTTCCTCAAGAATAATTTCCAGGTGATATTGCAAGAGAAGTGGGATTAACCACTTCAACATGAAAAGTTCGGAAGAGGTAGATTCTCTTCATGCTCACTACGTACACCAGCACATAGACAGACACACGTTTACTTCGTAGTTTCCTTAATGATAAGAAAAACTACGTTAACCCGTACGTGCCACAAATTTGACCCGTGAATGGCTGTAACAGGGAGGTCGTTAAATTAGATTGTCATCTGTTATTGCCAATTTTGTTTATACCACCCGCACTTTCGTATTTAAGTACGGTAATGCACACATTACTGCACACACCCTCACTAGGATAAACAATGTACATCATACAGTCTCGCCCAGCATAGCCATGCTCGTGCATGAATTTACTTCAGAGGGCTATACTCAGTACAGTACTGGCATGGCTGTAGCAGTTTATTGAGATCGACAAGAGACAGTTGTCTGATCTGTTAGTCAATAATGACCGAACCTTTTACAGTCAGACTATAATGTAAAACCCCTTTTTTTTTTCCTCAGCCGGAATAACTGCAGTCACAGATAAATTTTATTCCTGTAGCAGACAACTATAATAGTAATAATATAATAACAAAAAATGGTACACGTCATGTTGCATGTAATTATTTCTCGACATAATTATATAGATATAAATAATGAAAACTAGCCGTGTCTTGTACTTGCAGCTACAGCTGATAGTGGTCATAAATTAGAAGCAGTTGTTGTCCTTTGCACTGAGTTTCACTAGGTAAACGAATTCCGAAATAGGTGTTCTGTGGTCTGTTTTGTTTCAGGATTTCAAAATACTCTTACATAACCTGGACATCAGCTAGCTATTCATCCCTTCTACATGCCAGTCTTTAAACATTTCAGATTTTTATAACTCCTAGCTGACATTCTCCCTTCATGCAATGCCCACAAGGACAAGGGCTGTGTTTAAAAGGAGCAATATAAACATCTTACCTTGCCAAATCACATTAAAATCTTGTGGCATTTATCTGGGCGGCTTTCCCATTTTTTAATGTAATCTTAACTGTTAATTCTTGTTTTTTATCGGCCCAGTTTACAATAACACGAAATCACCGGATGTTCAGTTATCCCCAGGATTAGTCCGTTTTCTTTATGGTCAATCCATCCTTAGTTTTCCGGTGTGTTCTTATTCTGATTTACAGTCTTTCTAAAGCTGGGTTTTCATGTGTACTCACACGCCTTTTTCGTGTACGTGGAATGGAGACATTCCTTCTTTTTACTCCTTGGTGGATTTTTGACGTTTCCTTTGCCTTTTCCGTTGCCGTACACAGTCATGGAAACACTCTTTCCTTTTAATCTACTACTGGATGGATTTTTCACGACTTCTTTGCTTTGCAGTCGCTGACATTTTCTCTTTTTCAAATCTTGTCGAATGAATGGAGATGAACACAAGTTCTATGTGACACGCGGGCATGTTGCAGATTGGATAGGGATATGAAACTAGACAGGAGCTCAAATGGCATGTGTGCGCCTAGCTTATCTGCTGTCATTAAAATTTATGCTTGATTTCCTTTTCCTTCCTATTATCAACTACTTTTTGCTTCTCATCAATTAATTTTTCCTTCTTTCCTTTTTGTTTTTATACCACAGCTTTCAGCCTAAGCTTGGACGTTGAATACATAGCTCAGTCTGCCATCCACCTCACAGAAGTGCTAACAGACAATAAACAATGAAGCTCTGCTTGTCTTTAACTCACCTGCCGGTTTACTCACGGTTGCTGTTGATATTGCAGTTGCTATTTTTATGTCATGACGTCACAGGACAATACCGACGCCAGAGAAGACAACGTTCAAACGACGAAGCTCCTGGGTGAGTAGCCTGCAAGTTTGAACATTCTTGGGTAAAAGTTTATGTCGCAACACTCGTGCACACGGATAAAAGAGTGGTCTAACTTCACTTTTATTGGAAACTATGGGCGTATACAGGACTATGTTCAATGAAATAGCGGTGTAACTCCCCTGGGTTTGTTAGTTTGGATTTGGAGAAAACGTCGACACAATAAAAGTCACATTGTGCCAGGAAAAACCAAGAAGATAGACTGAATATAGCAGATCGGTAGGACAGAACGACACCCTATCAGAAGCTGCCAGCAATCATTCGCTAATACTCTTGAGATGAAACAACTAATTTCCCTTGTGATTTCTCTTAGCCAGTAACTAAAATCAGAAGAAAAAAAGGTTTTGACCAAAATTTTGTCCCCTACCAGTGAAAGTGAAGTGAACCACTCTTATATTCATGGGCCGAAAACAACGTCTTCAGTTTCAGGGTTTTCCTGCACTCTTATTTATGGGAACATTAAAACCAGATTATAAAGTTTGCATTTAAAGCAGTAATTCTCAAAAAGGGGGTGGGGGGCGGTGCTTGGCTTTTAAGGAAGGAATTTCAAATCTAAGGATAGAAATTCTGATCAGGGGAGTACTGGATAGGAATTTCAGTCAGAGGCGGAACTCCAAACTGGAGACAAGTGTAAGCTGTACACTGTGGGTACATAATAATAACAAATGAAATACCAATATAATAGACAACCATAATGGCTATCCCGATTTGAAAATTCACCAAAATTCACTTTCAGATTGAATTTTGTTTGGGACTATTTAGTTACCGAGGCTTGAAAGTGTGATCATACTAATAATTATGATGTCATAGTGGCATTTGATAACTGTGACTATTGGAAGTTCGTTATATGTCTTATACAATTACGGCGGAAGAATTGAGAAAGCCTGGGAGCGTAAGAAGACTTTGAGAGCCACTAATTTCAAGAAATCTTAACTTAGATTATTTTGTGTCTGTTTATGTTTTTTTGTGTACTAAAGAATTAGGACCAGATGTGGCATACTTAAGTCAACGCTGGGCCAAGCTTGAAGAATGTGTTTATAAACTAAGCTTCTATTAAAGGCATGGCAAAAGTGAGATGATAATAATAATAATAATAATATATTGCATTTATATAGCGCCCAACCCGTCGATGACAAGCTCTGGGCGCTTTAACAAACTCTTACACACACACACACACACGCATACACAAAAGAAATTAAAAAATATATACTATTGTTGCTGCCGAAAAACACCTAGCCTAGTTTGTCTGAAAGAAATGGGTCTTCAGATGGCGTTTGAAAGAACCAATGTCATTAATTTCCCTGGTTGTCTTTGGAAGAGTGTTCCAGATGGTAGGGCCAAGAAATGAAAAGGACTTTTCTCCTGCAGTGGACAGATTCATTTTAGGTACTTTCAATTTTGTAGTGTCAGATGATGATCTTAGTTGACGAGATGGAACATAGTAATCAGTTAAATCAACTAGGTACGATGGAGCAGTATTATTGACACATTTGTGACAAATGGATGACAATTTGTACATTATTCTTTTCTCGACTGGCAGCCAGTGCAAACTCTGCAGAAGTGGCACTGCTGAATCTCTTTTCTTTTTCTTCAATACAAGTCTCGCTGCATTGTTTTGAGCAATTTGGAGTTTTCTAATATTTTTTTGTGAAATTCCAGCCAAAAGGGAGTTGCAATAGTCAAGCTTTGAAAGTACAAAAGAATTTACTAAAACAGCCGCAGTTTCAGTTGAAATAAGATGTCTGATTTTACCAATTTTCCAGATTTCCATGTATAGAATACGAATGAGGTGACTAACCTGAGATGACATAGAAAGATTTGAATCAATGTAAACCCCTAGGTTTTTTACTTTTTTTGAAATTTCTATTGAATTAGTGCCAATTATCATCTCAGTTCTGTCCACTTCTTGCAGAACCCGCTCACGGCCTAATAAAATAACCTCAGTTTTATCCTCATTTAGTGCCAGTTTGTTTTGGTTCATCCAGCTTTTAATTTCTGTTATACAGTTTCCAGCCTGCTGCAGAAGGCTGTCAACATCGCATGGCAAGGCAGAACTGTAGAGCTGGGTATCGTCAGCATAGAAATGATATTGTAAATTAAATTTCTTTATTTCATGTACAAGTGGAATAGTATAGATAGTAAACAAAATAGGACCAAGCACTGAGCCTTGTGGTAAGCCATACTGAAGCGCATAAGAAAAAGATCTTATTTTGTTGGTTACAACAAATTGGTGGCGATTTGACAGGTAAGATTCGACCCATTTAAGGGCGACCCCTCTGATTCCAAACGATGTTTCTAGCCTTCTGAGCAGGATTTCGTGATCGATGGTGTCGAACGCTGCTGATAGATCCAACAAATGTAGCAGAGTAATATTTCCAGAATCTGCCTTTACTAATATGTCATTCATGATTCTTAATAGTGCAGTTTCAGTACTGTGGTTACTTCTGTAAGCAGATTGAAATGGTTCCAACAGGTCATTATTTCTCAAATGACACATTAGTTGTTGTAATATCACCTTTTCAAGGATTTTTGAAAATTTTATCTTTATGATAGAGATTTCTGTTTTTCTTTGGTCTCATCATCAATCTTGTTTAGTGACGAAATGTAAATGTGCATGCCTCTCTGCTGTGTTTATCTGAAACTCTATTTGATGTGCTGTCTTTGCTTCAGTGTTTGACATGCTGTAGCTGTGTGTAAAATGCTGAAGCGACTGATGAAATGCATATAGACTGTCAACACTTCTGTGTCAAGACCAAAAAAAAAATAAACAAACCCAAAAAACCCCAATTGTGTTAGACGGCAATAACATGATCGTATTCCTAAATCTGCAAAACTGCGAATGATTGACTTGCTAATGTGATCACTGTTTTATCTTCTCATTATTAAAACGTCTAGAAATTATTTTGAATATTTGTGAGGTTCTGAGGCCAAACTCAAGCATGCGTGGAAATGGAACGCTTTTTTGTGTGCGTGTACTTTTGGGGGGGGGGGGGGGGGGGAGGTGGGAGGGGGCTTCCTGGCCTTTTTGTTAGATAGATAGACAGGCAGGCAGACAGACAGATAGACAGACAAACAGACAGACAGATAGATAGGCAGATGATAGATAGATAGATCATATTTGCAATCACTCTCCAACCAAACTATCGACACCTATGCGAATACAAGTATTACACAACTAAAGGCGCCTGGAATCGGTCAGGAATAATTGGCTGACATAAAACCAGTGGCTTATCAGTTGTTCGATATGCGATCCATGTCATCGTGACCTGAGCGAAGTGGTATGTGGAATGTTCTTCTATTTCACCAATTGCCTCGAAAGAAAAAAAAAGATTGCTCGTTCATTTCCCACCTCCATCTGAGGTTATCAAGATATAGACGTGGGGGATCCACCATTGTTAGGGGCATCAAACGGCACCGTGCTGCTGGCAGCTGGTTTATTATGCATAGATACCCTGCAGTGCCAAGAGGCGTCAGATTTTCGCTGGGAAAGTGAGCTATGTGGAAATAATTATTGATACCTGTTTGATCGAATGAGGGAAAAAATGTACAGCATGGACAATGTTTGAGAATGAAAAAGTCAGAAGAGGAGAGAGAGAAATAGAGAGAGAGCGAGAGAGAGAGAAGACACAGAGAGAGAGAGAGAAAGAGAGAGAAAAAGAGGGAGAGAGAGAGAGAGAGAATTGCTTAGTTTGGCTGTTTGACTATGCTATTTGAAACAGCCTTACTCACTGGAAAATTTACAGAATGTATTTATCCCCAGGCAGGATATTCACAAGAAATCATTGTTTATCCATGATACTGGCTATTAAAGGCTGTTGTTATTAGTACGTACATGTCCCGACGCGTTTTGCCCTAGTGGCGCATATGTGTACGTACTATCGCTAACTCCGTCCCTAGCCTCAGCACTAAATCTTATCGAATCCCTAACCCTGCCATCCCCCCCGCCCCCCACCTTTTCAGCCAAATAACAGGAGGAAAACAAAAAGAAAATCTGAAAGAATAATTAATCATAATTAATTAAGGCTGTTGTCTGGAGTATTTTGGGAGAAGCTCTCTAGCTCTGGGGTCACAAAAGGCTTTAAAATAGCGCAAAAAAAAAAGCAACAACACCAACCTTTGGGAACATAGTTACGTGCATGTAACAACATTCTTATTAAAAATGTCTTCTGAGTCAAATTGTGTACATTGTATAGGTTAGGCCCAAAGAGGTTATTCTTTGATTAGGCCAAAGAATAGCCGCGCATAAAATCTTTATGTTTGAGTGAAAGGACAAAGTGCTGTGTAAGATGTGAATCAAGTTGAACAAGTGCATTTGTGTAAAAAAAAAAAAAAAATCCCTTTTCGATTGTTTCACACCTCTCGTCAAGCCCTTGACATTGCAGTAATGCCGGACAATGTGAGACAGTCAATACCTGATCTGCCGTTAACAGTGTGAACTGGGACAGTTTGCTTATATAGGAGTCAGTTTCCAGTTCTACGCATTATTTTCGAGAAGATTAACGCTCTTGCCAAAGCCCTTGACATTGCGATAATGTGGCACGATGTTGAGGCAGGCAATACATGATTTACCGCATCTGGAATCAGGCATTCTCTGTTTAGCATCCCTATCTCTAGCTCGGTGATTTTGCAGTGTTGTGGCATTTGATTTGAACACCCACAACATCTACACATCTGTAGTTCTGCCTTTCCTTCTGGTGAGTGCTAAAGACAGCTATTTGTGACATTTAACATGGTCCACCCCCTCCACCCCCCCCACCCTTTTTATGCATTGTTTTTAGACCGCCATGCACGTGCATTAACTGATTCTGAGACCGCAGATTTCACACAAGGTTGCAAAGAACACAGACCTGACATTTTAAGATCAAGCCAAGATCTTCCATTGTTTCTCTTTTTTGGCCCAAGCAATTGTTTTTTACTGGATAAAACCTGCCTTTATATCCCACTGTAGGATTCTCCTTATCATTCACCATTGTCTTGGCAAGCGTCAAACTGTCCATTTTTTATCATTCCAATTACTTTTGATTCGAGAGAATAACGTGTGAATACGTGGAATTCGTTACCAAAGAATTGTATTCGATTTCATATTTATTATTCGGCTAAAATAATAACAGTAATTTAAATAATTATGCAGTTATGTAATCCTTTGTCCAATGTGGACTCGGGTGAAGGACATTATCCGACAGTTTTCAAATAAATACCTATTTACACCTAAAAAATCCATCTGCTCCAATTAAATTATCGCTAAAATTTACATATTTTTCATAATAACAATAAACTGTATTCCATACAACACCATAATTGAAATTTCACCCAAATCATAAACGTGATCGAGAAATGATACAATAGCAGAAGACATTACAAATAGCATGCAAGTTTTCTGTCGGCAACAGAAAAAAAAATATATTTTCTGCAGCCCGCGCGTGTTTCTGACAAATCTGTAAGAATTAAAGACTAGCAAACCCAAAATGCACAGCCCCAGTGGAATCTTCAAAACATTCAGTACAGACCTCAGGACCTCATTTTGCAACTGATATTAGATTTTGGCCATTTCTGGGGTCCTTATTTGTTGCACACTGTGTGGGAAGTGTGAAACGTGGATGATAATGAGTCCATTCACCACTGTGCATGATTTGTTTTCGTTACAACTTAATCTACCAGGATCGGATTGTCGAACAGTATCATTGTTTTTAACTAATAGCTGGCATAGTGACATTCCTATTGACTTATTACTGGGAAGAACTAGCACTGACTGAAAAATTCGCGCTGAATTCAGAAGTCAAATGAACAATAATGATGAAATGGCAGATAATTCGATGTTGTTGCGTTTGCGAGGTGTTTCACTGCAGACAGTATCAACACCAAAACAAGCACCACTACCACCACTGCCATAACCACCACCGGAATCATAAAGAACAGCAGCATCAGCATCAGCACCAGTACCACTATCATCGACATATTCATCACTACTTCCACTGCAACATCATCACCATCGCTACGACCAATGTTCTCTACAATTTGTCCAAACCGCTGAGGGGAACTTTTGATGCAAAGAGCAAGAATATATCAAATTCAAAGTTCGTGCGTGACATCCAGCCTTTTGTGCTATATTTTGATGCGTGCGGCACCAATGCAGCGACGGCGCGGCCGCGCATCATTGTCCACGACCACAATCACCACCGGCATCACCAACTACCACTACCACCACAACTATAATACCATCATTACACCATCAAGACTCTCAACTCCCATTTTTCTTTTGTTTTTGTTCTTTGCTCTCAGTGCCCGACATGGATTTACTAAGGTGTTTCGAAAAAACACCGTACAAGTCCAAACTATAACTTTACAGGAGTCGTAAAAAAAAACAACAACTATAAAAAAAATATTTTGTGTTGGGCTCGTTTTGTGTTTGGTTAAAGTTTCAGTTTGGGGCGGCCCAAAGAAACTATTGGTAGTACAAAATATTATAATCTTATAGAACGGGATAGCACATTAATTTCATTTCATAAAAGAACGCTAAAAGTGAATTTGATCTTAAATGGTGCATTCTGTCTTCAGATCATTCTAATGTGGCAATCAAAGCAAACATTTCAGTGCAATTATCCCTGCTGTCCACACTCTTGCATTACCAACCGCGCAAATCCACACAAACTCACTAAAATTATATCAAGACACATAAGTTATGAAGTTTTCTACCTTGGTCTTGATAAACGCTGATAACTTTGAGAAAATGCTGATATAGCAAGTCTATTCCTGTATCTTGATGGGTGTGGTACACGTCGGGTGACAGGTGATATGCAACTAATCATTTAAGCCAGGATATCAGGCGTTGATAAATACTCGGTTCGGTGTTACTTTTCGAAATTCTCTGTCGCGCTGTCAGACATGTTCATCCGTCCCTCTAGATTTTTTTTGGTTTGTTTTTGTTTCGTTTGTTTTGGTTAAGCTTTTTAAAGCTCCTTTTTAAGATTTAAAGATGGAGCTGAAAAGAGAATGGACGAATAGTTTATGTTTACAGTTTGTGTGAAGGAAAATTAATTCAGGTGGGAATTCTTGTGTGAGGATAAAGGCAGGAACAGAAATAAAGACAAAAACAAGAGGGGGTGGAGAAAGAGAGAGAGAGACAGAGAGAGAGAGAGACAGAGAGAGAGAGAGAGACAGAGAGAGAGAGACAGAGAGAGAGAGAGACAGAGAGAGACAGAGACAGAGAGAGGAACTTAGAGAGGAGGAACGGGGAGGGAGAAAGACACACAGCGAGAGAAAAGATAGATCGAGGGGGGGGGGAGGAGGGAGTGAGACAGGGAGAGAGAGAAAGAAAGAGTGAGAGTGAGAGAGAGAGAGAGAACCTAGCATCTTATGAATTATATACGTAAATAAGATCACAGAAGCAATTGGATTGGAAACACCCAAAGATAATATACACTCAAAATCCAAGCACACCCGAACTCACACTTCGAGTAAAGAACTGGTGCACTCACTGACACACCCATGGAAGGCTGCGTTGAGGCCAACCTTTGGAGTTCTCATGCTCTGGGTCTCGTGACAGATTGGCAGTCTGGACCTGCAGATACCCCTTGTTGTCGTGTTCCAGTTGTCTTAATTCTATGTTCTCTTTGACTCGGCATGTCCGTGTCTCGTTTATGATCGCATCTCCGCTCATTTGCCTAGATTTAAAAAAAAAAGAAAATTGACCCGATTACGATTCGTCGGCAAATGCAATAAAGTCCCATGTGTGCTCACAACTTTAAGATGACCTTACGTTATTTGGAACTCCTGGACTCAAAATGTGTGAAATGTCTTTATATTGCGGTAATGAAAGACGCCAACATGGAGCGATCACTAATAAAAACAATTAGGAGAAGACAATTGCAGTTCATGGGACACCTGAATCGACACAAAGGTCTTGAACACCTTGCTCTAACTGGAAAAATAGAGGGCAAAAAAGGCAGAGGTAAACAAAGAATAACATATCTACAGAGTTTGAACAGATGGGCGACAGGGAAAAACCAAGACAATATGGGCTTTTTGAAAGCATCCGAGCGGAGGAATGAGTGGCGAACCATGATCGTGGATATCTGTTCAACATCCGGCACTTGAAGAAGAATGAAAGAAGAATTACCGAAAAAAGCTAATATTATGTTGAATTCCAGGTCCACACATTTATAATTTATTCCTGACGGAGTACAAAGTGTCGTCTATGTTGGTTTCTTGTTTTTATGCTATTGTAAACCGCGGTATAATGGTCTAGGTTTGGAACTGATGAAACTCTGTAACCATTGGTGACAATGTTGATTGTCGGCTAAAAGGTTAGGGGCGCACTGAATCAAGTCTGCTTTGTCTCGGTTTTAGTGTGAGCATGTGAGTCGTAGAAGTAAAAGAGACATCACACATTAGTAAGGCTGAAATAAAACTATGTCACTGGTTGATTCCAGGGTAGTTTAAATTTGGGTCAAAACCCATGCGAAAAAGACTCGGTGCTCAGCTTAGGTACCTAACATTTGATTTGTTGTGTTGTCTGTCGAGAGATTGTGTCGTTCAGTCTATCGACCTGCTGGCCAACTCTCCTGTCTGTCGTTCTGCTCTCTTTCAATATCAATACAAACGTGAGAGTACTCACAAAAACAAATGGGGCGAGGGGAAAACACAGAACGGAGAACTACCACAAGCGAAAGAGCCCAGTTTTCGTGACTACAGGAATTATGCGCACCGCCATTTTGGATGAAATGCAACTTCGCTTGACTTGATCGGCGGTAAATAATACCCCTTTGAACATTTCCATGGGGAGTAGGAGCTTACACACGACCCTAAATAGTTTCAATCTGCCGATAAATATGAACAAACCACAGTAACACTATTTTTGGTGAAGACAGTCTCTTTCCATTCTTGGTATATCCGTGACCTAGTTTCACGATTTGGCGGAAGGGGGATCTCTCTCTAAATACATACTCCCTGATGTTACATTAAACATCTTTGCGGGCGTGCCTAGTTACGAACAATCGATCTCATCCAAAATGGCTCAGGGTAGTCAAAATTGATAACTTGTCCCTCCATTGTGCCGCTTCTGGTATTATCTCTATTCTGTGGGGGAGAGGGATTGGGGGGGGGGGGGGCATCATACTAAGCCCGGCCAGACAGTCAGATGCTAGCAGACAACAAGCGCAACCAAAATTTCCTATTTCTCTTCTCAGTAAATCCGGGAAGACCCCATCATACTAAGTTCGATCAGGCACAGTCAGATTTTGCCACTATTTCTAGTTGTACATTTTGCAGGCAGCATCTAACTCTAACTGTCTGACCGAGCTTAGTATGGTACCTACCTCCCTAAACTCGTATTTTTCTCAACACAAGAGAAAGACGGGCAATGTAGAATGACTTGCGTAATCTGAACTAAGACGGAATTAGCTGGCAAAATGCAGAGTTTAGCGGTAGATCAGTGTAGGATTTCTGTTGGTTGTGGATTAGATGACGAGATACGTGGTTCACCTCACGCGTGTTCGTATCGGGCAGCTTGACCTTGTAGATCTTTTGTACGTGCGCAGAGATAAGTGAGGGGTAGGGCAGGTCATTGGGCGTGCATTGTCGACATCCGCCAGTGTCACAATGTGTTTTACACCTAATTTGTGACCTGCCATGGGAAATTAAGGACCTTGGTAATAATCTACTCTCCCCTTGGTTTTCTGAAATTTCAGCAGTCCGTGTGATAACAGATGCAGTGGGAATTGGTTGTCATTCAGCTGTGTAGTAGTTTAGTACATGTAATTCAGAACAGTAACGGGTGGGACATAAGAAATCTGGAGGTTGTGGAATAGATGATGGAAGAATTCATGCACTGTGGCGGACGACGTGTCTGCTCCAGTCGTAACAACTGGGCTGCAGTGACACTAGTAGGCAAACTTGCCAATTGGGATTAAAGAAATATCATACAAAATACAAATAATATCTCGTCATTCGTCCTGCATGTCATTCTATTATCTCCGTCTATTCACAACCAGTCAATCTGTTTAACGTGCAGTTACGTTTTGAAACTACGTTTTACGTGCAGTTAGCCTACGTTTTGAAACTACGATATTACTGTGATTAATAGTCCGTGTTTCAAACTGTCCCTGTTGATATGTCAACATTAAATTTTCTCAAAGGTAAAACATTGCTATCTTGTTTTTGGAAATGAAGTTTCAAAATCATATCTACAAGATGGGGAAGTCGTAGGATTTTCGAATATACCATGCATAAAGACTAAACAATAGAGGCAATTTGGGGAGGCGAGGAGTGGAGAGTGGAGTACTAATGACTGTAGGAAAAATGATAAAGGAAGAATTTAATAATCACAGCGTTTTAAGATTGCCGTGTATAGAGACCCTACATAAAACATGGGCTGGTCAGGTGGAGGGGAGAGAAAATGAGACAGACAAAAGCAGCTGCAATAGTGCGCATTCGTACATCTCCTGGGGTATCTATTTACATATGCCCTAAATGTGCACATGTTTATTCCAAATGGTCAACAGATGAGCCAGGTTGCCACCACATCCAGTTTTCAACATTGCCTGGCAATATGGTTATATTTATTGTTACATATCCTGCACTGGAAACATTTTACATGTTAACACTGTAGCGATCTCCCGAAACCGCCCCAAGATTTTTCAAACTGGAAGAGTGGCCTAAAGGCGAAGACAAGCGAGAGGCAGAAATTGCCCTTTGTGCACTTGGGTCCCTTCCGGCAATCCCTCGGGTTAAGAAAACATACATAGGGTTAACACACACTTCTGAAGGTATCTGGCCCATAAACATTTCTGCCTGAAGGGACTTCTATGCCATTTAAGGATCTTGGGGAATTTGACCTAAAGACAAATGAGACTTCCTCGGGGAGCCTTCCTTTCTTTCCGAACTATACGAAATGATATCACTGAGACTAGAATAATTGTAAATCATTAGTGAGTGGGATCGACATCTATGACAGCCCATCTGCTCATATATTCTAAATTGGAGCATTATCAGTTTCCAAGTTACATCGTTACCGTATCGTTTTGCGCATTGTGCTGAAAGGCGCGAGGTGTAATATGATTTTGCTTGGGTTATAGCACATGTCTAATCTAGCTTATGGCGTCAACATGACGAATAATCTCTCTCCTTACAGCTTGAAAAATATAAACTCTGCATCGATTTATTTATGTGATACGCGAAAATTGTTAAATGCTCATTTGCAATATATACAATGAATGCTTTCCATGTTGCTATCTGTATTTGTTATTACAGTTGCGATATGTATAATTATTTAATATTTTTAATATTTAATATTTTATGTCCGCCTTTGCTTCATTTTACAGCAAACGCTTTTATGATGTAATATAAAAAATGTAAAAAAATACTTAGACTTTATCATGGGGTGTGTATAATTATTTATATAATTAATTTGTCTTTTTTTCTTTTCATTTGCGCCTGTTATTCTTCAATTTTGATATGCAGTCAAAATAGACAGAAAGGAAAGAGAGGAGCAGTTTCTATCAGTTTGCCCATATTTTAACACAGAACTGCATAGATGTAAATCATGTTTTCTCTCCCCTTTAACAGATTTTTAATGAACTTTCAGGGTATTTATGATCCAGAAGAAAACAATTTTAAAACTGGTCATTTCCTTTTCCTCTTCTTTATCGTCAGTTATCTGATTATCTTTACTTCTACGATTATCTTGCATAAATTGTTGACATGACTACATCAGAAAATTGTAAAATTTCACATGGCGTTGATTCCCAGTTTGCTTCTAGACCTGTTCTAGTTCAGTTATTTGTTCATCTCTCTATTCTTATTTTTCTGTAGGGGTTTCACCCCAATATTTCAAAGATTACGCAATTCCTGATTTTACTCATGATTTCAGAGAATAATGTATCGAGAGGAGGGAATTTGGAAAAGAAAACACATGCATTTTGGGGATAAGTTTTCTGTTAATGATCAGGTATCGTTACACAACAGTAAACTTTGCAACAAAGTGGAATGGAGCCAAAAATATAATTTTTAAGTTGAAATTTCCAGTTGTACTGATGTTTTTTTTTTTTTTTATTTGGAAGTGGCTGGCCATTTTCTGACTGGACAAATAAAACGATTTTAAACAATTTTATATCAAATATTAAGTCACTCAGTAAAGCGAAAATTGCAGTGAGCATGATAATAGCAGGGAGAAATGCTCGCTCACTCCGGCGGGAGAGTTCAGTATGCATGCAACCTTTCAGCAAGTGGGGGAGGGAATATTTTCAGGTGGGCCAGAGAGTATTTCAGTCGTAAAATCTGCGAGACTGGCCTGCTAGTGAGACCATCAACATGGCAGTTTACACCACTTGATAAATGAGCAAGGGGGTACAGGGATGAGAGATAATGGCAAGTTAATGATTCAGCTACACGGGTAACACCTACACAGCACGCCAACCTGGCCTGACAAGAGTTAACTTTAACCGTCTGAGGGGTCACGCGGCGTCGCCAGTGTCTGAGTCAGCGCCCAGGCGTTGGGTATGGGTATGAAATTATCTGTGACAATTCCAAAATAGATTAATATTGTTTTTGTTTTTCGTTTTGCATACCGGCATTTTTTTGTTTGTTTGTTTTTTGTTTATTTAAATATGTATGGGGGCGGGGTGGGTACGCCCTTATTTGCCGTTCGGAAGTAAAAAAACACAAAAGGTCAGAAGCCGAGGAGGAGTTATACTAGGACAAATATTTATTATCGGATAAAAGAGATGATGCGCTTAGATATGTAAGTTTAGAGCTCAGAAAAAATAAATAGCGAAAGAAATTAATTTTTCCGGTTAATTTTATTGGCCAGTGGGTTTTTGAGGTTTTGTTTTAACTGTATACTGTGGTGCTGTGTTTGATGATGATGTGGAGGTAGCGGCGTTGAGTACATTTTATTTGTGTCGGAGTCACAGTTAATAATTGGGTTAGTTGCCAGAAAATTAATCTGTTGAAAACACCCACTGATCATTATGCTACAATAATCGCTTTCTTTCAATGGCTGGTCGATGTGCTGCCAATCCTATGAACAAATTTCCTTACGATGCTGACTTGGGTGTTTCCACGGACCTTAACTTTAAAAAAAATTTGTTGTTATTGTAAAAATCATAAACAACGATACGAACTACACTGTTCCTTTTTCAGTTCCCATGCATTAAACAGGGCGTCGAACTGAACTGTTTCTCGCCTGATTTATAGCTCTAATGCTGTTTATAGATTGAAAAAAGAGCGAAGTGGCTCAAAGTAGTATTATTGTAGCCCGGTGATGAAAGCGCGAATTCCACAAACTTTCAAAATTTTTTGTTTGTTTTTTTTTAACAGATCATTATACAAAATGTGTCAAAACTGCAAGTAGCAATAAAAAATAAATATCACATTAAACTACATATTTTTAAAAAATCAGTATTATACAGCCCTCTTTGAAAAATGGGTGAAGAATCCACAAACCCCACACACCACAGTGGGGAAATTGCGATATAGAACAAATTCAGCCAGATAGTGCTTTTTCAGATATCAGACCAGAATTAATATTCCTCTGTAAGAGTTCTTAAAATCGAATGAAATGGTGATAAAAGACGTTAACACGGAGCGATCACTAATCAAAACAGTTAGGAGAAGACAGTTATAAATTGCAGTTCATGGGACACCTGAATCGACACAAAGGTCTTGAACACCTTGCTCTAACTGGAAATATAGAGGGCAAAAAAAAAAGCAGAGATAGACAAAGAATAACATATTTAGAGAGTTTGAACAGATGGACGACAGGGAAAAAGCCAGGAGAATATGGGTTTTTTGAGAGCATCCGAGCGGAGGTATGAGTGGCGAACCATGATCGTCGATATCTGTTCCAGACCCGGCACTTGAAGAAGAAGAAGAGTTTTTGACACATTCGTCAAGGGTTAAAGTTAGAAATCGTGGAATATTTTCCATATTCATTTTTTGTTTGACAATGTCCATTTTTCTGTTCTCCGGAAACTGAGGATGGAAACTTTGCAGAGTTGTGTAAAATCAGAGGACAACATTACGTCACAACCAACACCTCGAAAAGTTTTCAACCTATTGGAATGGCTCTAGTTTTATGAAATTAGGAGTGCCCTACCCCCACTCATCTTTGCACACGTACAAAAGATGCACAAAGTCAAATAAGGAGTGAAGGAACCATTTCCATGGCGAAACTTCAAAATCCGCAAAATGTCGCATATGACAACATGGCAAATACCCCAGGGAATCAAAGTGCGCCTGAGTTTATGAATGTCAGAACACCATGGATTCCATGAATGAGAATTAGGCTGAGACAGAAAATCTGGCGTCGGACGACGGGTCCTTGAGGGCATCACATCTGTTTCACTTTGAGTCAAACATCTGAGTTGAAACTCCTGCATGACTCTTAAGGGGCTTCTGCGCCACTTTCATAAAAACAGCCTAGTCTGGCTGTGAATGTGGCTCACGTGAGTGTTGGTGGGAATACGTCGATGGGGTTGCGGGCTAGAGGGTGCTGTATCATACGTTGCTGATATCTTCATTTTTAACGATATCCTGGCCTTGACAATATGACCCCACAGCTGCAGGGGCCATCCATAAAATACATTCAAAATTGGGCAATAAGAAAAGGTTGTATGTTGCAAAACATAAAATACACTGTACTCGGAGAAGAAAGGGGAGAAAGTTCTCACATTTCAGCTTACGCACTTTATGGATGGCCCTTGAAACGACAATGTCTTTGATTCCAAGGCACCTGTTTATCATACAGCAATATAGCCCCATTAATTCTCTGCATCCACATGCTTTTTGGGAAACGGAGGAGGGGAGTAAATGGAAACTGAGATAATCTATTTTATTGGCAAACAAGAAGAAAGACCTCAACTGGTCTTCGTTTTGGAAGGGAAACAGACAACAGATTTGAGACAATGTAGAGGAAATGTCAAAAATGCCATCTTGATGTAGTGCAACCAAAAGAAACATTGAACAGTGGGCAAAGTGGATATCTTTTCACACCGCTTGCCCAGGTGAATGGAATAACTTCCAGGGATCTCGTTTCCCATTGCATTAGTAGATAATATGATCCATTGGTTAGTTGCACTGAACTGCTTTATCATCCCCGGAATACTCTTTTCATACAATTTTTTTTTCATTCTTCATGCTGAGAATTCTGGCAAGGTGCCGGGCAGCTGCATGCCAAATTCTTAAGATAGAGCAAGGCAGCATCTCCTACCAATAAGTACTCACTAATTCTTAGATATTTTGGGTCACAGTGACATTTTAGTCTTTCACAATCATTCTCTCCCGTGTTAAAATCTTCCAGCAGTTCTCCAGTAATTACGAATTTGCACCCCAGCATGGCATGCAAAAGTATAACAAAGCTCTGTGTGAAAGAAACCCGTACATAATACGTAGCTAGCCTCTTTAATGAGTCGCACATTCTTTCAGAGACATCTTGATAAATACGACAAATACCTATCGTGACTTACTGACACTTCGCGGTCTTTGTTCTTGTTTGTTTTATCTCCATTTTCTGAAAAAAAACTGGAGACCTGTTCAGTTAATGTGTCATTGTAGACGAGGTGTAACAGAAGCACACTTTGACACTCGTCAAAAAGGTGGTGTGGCACTTATCAAGCTAATTCCTTACTATAATACTAAAGCTCCAAACGTTTAACGTCGACTTTCTCAGTTGTGCAAGAAGTGGAGTTGGAATGAACAAAAACCTAGGTCACGACTATAGAAAATAGTTTGTAATTTGTACTGAAACACAACGGATGTTTACACCAGTATCTGTATTGAAATCAAGAATTATTGCCATAGTGAGAGATACGATAGTCATCATAATAGTATTCTTGTAATCATATGTCAAATCTCTGGTTTTCCACTTCCTCGTAAGTGTATCAGACAGATAAACTCTTAGCGCGACTGAGATCATATTTCAAGATTGGAGGGAAGGCATTAGAATGGATTAAATCTTATCTAACTGACCGATCACAATCAGTTCTCATTCATTCCTCAACATCTGGAAGGGGTGCAATAACATCACCATCAGCACCACTTATCTATGGGGTGCCTCAAGGCTCTGTCTTAGGGCCCATTTTGTTCATCATGTACACATCACCCCTATCAGACATCATCAGCAGTCATGGATTGGATTATCACCTGTACGCTGATGACACCCAAGTGTACATTCCCATCTGCCAAGGTGATGAGCAACAACGGATCCAGGCCATCGAGAACTGCTTACAGGATGTCAAGCAATGGATGTTTGACAATAAACTCAAACTCAATGACAGCAAAACTGAGATAATTTTACTTGGAGCAAAAAATTCTAGATCTAATGTGAAAATTGATAACTTAAATCTTGACGGTACTACCATCAACGTAACATCTGGAGCCATTAAGAACCTTGGCGTCTATTTCGACTCAGACCTGTCCATGAAAACCTATGTTACAAAACTTTGCCAAACAATGCACTTTCACTTGCGGAATATCAGTAAGATCAGAAAATGTATTGATGAAGAGACCGCAAAGATTCTGGTCCAGGCATTTATTGTCAGTCATCTAGATTATTGCAACTCTTTGCTCATTGGTATCCCTGAGGCAACTATTTATAGATTACAAAAGATCCAGAACAAGGCTGCTAGACTTGTTACTTTATCAAAAACATCAGAACATATTCAACCAGTTCTTCAAAACCTTCATTGGTTGCCTGTTAGAGAGCGTATTCGATTTAAGATTTTATGCATTGTGTTTAAATGCCTCAATCAAAGCTCACCAGAATATCTTGCAGAGCTCATTGAAAAATACATCCCACCCAAAAAATTGAGATCAGCAGAAGCAAATTTATTAGTAGTGCCCAGATCAAGAACAATCATGGGAGAAAGAGCTTTTTCAGTGTGTGCACCTAAAATGTGGAATGACTTGACTGATCATGTGAAACATTCAAACAGCTTGATCCAATTCAAAAGAAAACTTAAAACAGCGTTGTTTACAAAAGCGTATACGCAGGATATGTAACATTCTTGAGACAGTGATTAGGTATAGGTTGATGAAAATGTGTGTGTGTGACTGAGAGAACTGTTAAGCGCTTTAGAGCACTCTTCTGTGGAATCAGGCGCTATAGAAATGACTTATTATTATTATTATTATTATTATAAATCTAGGGGTAATTATTTATTTAATGTGCCACAATCATCAGAAGTCATAATCAGCTTCATAACTAGTTCTTGTTTCTTGTTCTCGTCAGGCCTTGTCCGTCCACTGCAGGATGTAGCCCTCCGCCAATGATCTCCATTCTTCTCTGTTTCCCGTCCGCCTTGTCCATCCCTGTCCACCGGTCTACACAATATCATCACTCCTTCGTCTCTCGGCGTCCTCTTGTTCTCTTACCTTTTCTAGACCTCCATTCAGTGCAACGCTTTGTCCATCTGTTATCTTTCATTCTGCCGATATGGCCAGACCATTTCCATTTTTGGCGTAATATAAATTTCACAATGTCTGCAACGTGGATTTGTTTCTGAATATCACTGTGAGGTATTTTGTCGTTAAGATTTATTTTGAGAATCTTTCTTTCCACTGCTCTTGCATAGTTCTGAATTTTTTAATCTGCTGCTGTGTTAGTGACTAGGTTTCGCAGCCATAATTATGCAGCTGTTGGGATGATGGACTGATTGAAGACTTGTTCTTTGTTTAATTACTCGTATTTATGATAAAAATTGTATCGACATATCCTTTAGCGTCGTAGCTAAAAATAAAATTATGATACGCCATAATTATACAAGGAATGCACGAGGGCAAGGCGTACCAAACAGTAAAGCCAAGTTTTGTGGAACAGAGAAAAGTCAGATGTTAGAATGAATTTAGCAGAAATCCTGTTACAACAATAACAGCCTTTGTTATTGGATTTGATTGTTTTTGGAGGTTACCCCGCCTGCGCTTAGCAATGTTTGCTTCCCTTTGTTTCTGCCTAGGTCAGATCACAGACTAATAAATTAACCAGACTGGAAACACGAGCTTCGGGCTGTGTCGTTTTTTACGGAAGTTAATGAGATGCGGCCTTATAACCAACGTGGCCGCCGCTCGGGAAATTCCGATTCTAGTTCTATCTGCAGTAGAAATTTCTTTTTATTTGTCAAGATTGGTTGTACATGTATTAATAATGCATTAACTCGCCTATCATTTCATTTTATTGTCTACAGCTGCCTTTTTTAAATTGTTATTAATGACGACCGTGTGGACTTTTAGCGACCGCTGCATTGTAGCTATGCTGAAGCGTCGGTCGCAACCGTAAACCTAATGTGGCGGATGGTTCATGACCTTTCGCTGTTTTGTGACGTCACACAAAGGGCTCATCCAGTCTAGGTATTTTATTAGTCTGTGGGTCAGATCAACCCCCTGCAGAGGCGCGCCCCTGACGAATGGTTCAACATTATCAAAGTTTTGATCTGCATGGCGACAATTAAAGTGAATGTAATGTGACAGTCAATCAAGATTCTAACGATAAATGCAGGATAACGTAATGTCAAGAGGACATGGGAATCCGCTCTCGCCAGCAGGAATTATACTGCCCTTCTACAAAAAAAAAAAAAAAGACAACGTCAAACTACAATAAATTCACATTTTAACATCCTTATTCAAAACACAATGTATTCTGACTGTCGATCTGGGATATAATTTTGTGTGACTAATAGTTTACTTTGGTCATTACACAATGGAAATTGAGCAAAGAATAAACAGGAATGCAGCATGAACCTTCGTTGGTTTGTTTGTTTGTATCTCTTACAAAACTTTTTTTGGCATGTACGGTTTTCTTTCATAGTACGGCTGTGTAGCAAGATATTTCTATATGAGGTGGTTATTGTCGTGGGAAAGGGGCAGTCAATTGTTTACAATTAAAACATAATAGCTATGGAGCCGGGGTCAGGGGAAGGGCGTGTCGCACAAGTAGAATGTAATAGACCATAGGGCACAGTTCTAGTTAAGTGTTGAAGTTGATGAATGAATACATTTGGCGCCTGCCTGCATGTACGTGTATATAATTATGTAATGTATTTCTGAGTGTGAGTGATTACCATTTTATTTGTGTGTAGGCTGAGACCAGAAAGTAGCCCTAATGTGTGCTGGAAGACAAAATTCTGAAATACATTCATTCATTTATCCCATGCGAGATAGACAGCAGGAGAGACATAGGGACAAGAAAAAATAGAGAGAAAGGGGGGAGAGAGAGAGAGTGAGAGAGAGAGAGAGAGAGAGAGAGAGAGAGAGAGAGAGAGAGAGAGAGAGAGAGAGAGAGAGAGAGAGAGAGAGAGACTCACACATATAATGATCTAGGTACAAGAGAAGGATTTTGAAATTATCGTTCTCTACTTAAGCCATTCAGACCTTGAGCTCAATATACAAAAAAAATAAGATAGCTACGCCACAGCTGTTGGAACCGCCGACAGATAAATTGGTAGTGCTAGTTTTTTCCTACCGATCTCTTCAAGCGTTACATGTTGGACAAATTGTTTGTAATAATAATTATATCTCAGTTTGTTTGGCTTTGAAGACATGGGTGGTGATGTAATTATGTGCATCGTACAGGGCAGTTCCTGATACATAGAGTGGTGTTCTTCTGGCAGATCCAGGGAACGCCCAACGCATTATGTTCTAATTAATGCGCACGCCTTACTTTGCATGTAATTATTGTGATAGAAGTAGATCTACTACAGACAGTTGAAGTGCGTCCAATATAACAAGGCATTGCCTTTGTAGATTCATCTCATGTTACACAGTTGGATATTTACAGACGAAATGTAAATGAGATTAAAAATGTAGCTACTTGTCACGCCTCTTCTTCACTCTCATGTGAGATGGCTTTTTTTCTTTCGTTTTTCCGTTTTTTAAAAAAAAAAAATTTACGGCCGATTATTATTCCGGAAACGTCAAGGTGTGTAAAAAAAAAATAGGGTTGGCCAAATTAATGATAATTACTGGAAACTGAACATATGGACCTTCTTTCGTACAATGATTGATTTCATTACCTGGCAAATTTCATGTCTTATCTACAGTCTACCAGATGTCCTCACGGCTTGACGATCAAGAATATCAAAGCATGGAAAAATTACTGTATCCAGAAACCTTGAAATTGAATTCATATCATGAAATGAACGAGCTATTACGGAGCATCTTTTGCCGTCTTGATCTTTAATGATCTTATTTAGAACTGGTCATGAGCTCTTTTTCTTTTATCCTTCACACTCGTGTTATTTTATCTTTAAGTACGTAATGCTGGTCATAAACTAGTTCTCTTTGATAACTCTTACAATATTTTTTGTTGTTGTTGTTGTTGTTTTTGTTTACTTGATGCTGGTCTGGGATTTTTTATCTTTGAAATTTAATACGATTACTTTATGATCAAAAAGTGCTGGTCTTAAATTATTTCCCGTCAAAATTTAAAATCGACATTTTCTTAATTAAATCAAGCTGGGCTTTAATCATTTTTCATTCAAATTTGATATTATTTTTAATTCAGTATGCTGGTCTTGAAACAGAACCTTTTTTTGTTTTTGTTTTTTGTAATTAATTGTATTATTTATCAATGCAATGGTGGCACTCTCAGGCTGTTTCTGATTCTTTGATCAGTATAATATGATGAAGAGGCCTATGATCATGACATCAATAGCCAGATTTAATCAGTGGTGCAAAGACCATTTTCGTATATTGAATGTAAAGAAAACAAACGGTGTTATTACTAATTTTAGAACAAACCCGTTACCTTTACCACTGTTAAACATTGATAATGAAGAGGTTGAGCCAGTGGACCGTTACAAGTATATGCATACATAATTATACACCATGAGCTTGATTGAAAAACACATGTATCCCAAACGTCCAGCCAACAGCCAGTTAGAGAATGAACTTCGTACGCAAGTTAGTACCCTTTAATGCAGCCACCTTTGTTTTTTATTTAACAGTGGACATACATTACGTATTGATTACCATTTTGATCCGCAAAATATCGATTGGCTGTTTATACACTCATATGGTGTTATAAAAACACAAAATAAGGTAGGACAGTTGTATTTTTTGCACCACGTGCCCTCTCCAACATTTTATGCCCAGACATTGGCGCATATGCACGTAATATAATTCTTGTTCAACTTACATTCATATTTAAGATCTGTGTGATAGAAAGGCATCTTTCTGCGTTACTTGTTGTAACTGCTATGCCAGGTATGTTTATCATCTCCGTGCCTTTTTCTGGACGTTATAATTTTTCTGTTTTCATTTTCCATTTTTCCCCAGCCCTAACATGTGCAGAATCCAGCATGTCTTGGGCACGAGACAGAAATTCTTCACACACTGTGTGGCCAAACACCTCAAGATGATTTGTGAGAGACCCACGTAAGTACATCCAGGGGCGTATCTAAGGTATGGCCGGTATGGCAGCCAATCCGGGGGCCCATGAGCAATTTCTATTAGACAAGCCATGCTTTGATAGCCAAAAAAACAGAACTGTCTACAAACTGTAGAATCTGTCTTTAATTAAAACATTAACGAGCTTGGCTTGTACTTCTGAGCTGAAATAACGGAAAGATTATCTGAAAGATGGGTGTTAGACGTTGATGTTTGGACAATGCTGCAGTTTCAATGCTTGCCATTGGCGCGCCATTTCCCACAGATACGTCCCCGAGTACACCTTGTTGTTTAGAAACACGTTGCGATTTGATAATCATGATGTCTTTCTTTCAGGAGGATCACTGCTCTTAGCATTCAGACCTCGCTTTTCTTGATGTTATTTGTCTGTTCTTTTGTTTCGTCTGTTTATATTTTCTTCTTTCTCGCCTTTCTTTTGCGACTTCTTCTGCTTACTATTTCCTCTTCTTTTTGTTCTTCGTAGCCCTATAAAGGGCTGGTTGGTCTGGCGCCTAAAGACACAGCTGTAGGTAGAGGAAAGAAATAAGAATGGCATATAACCAATGGCAGTATTGGCAGAATGGACAAGGCATCTGTACCAAAAACCAGTGGCGCAGGTGGCCGGAGTTCTCGAAGATGTCAGGAAGTTCAAGGCCGAAAGATCTAATGAAAGAATCCACTCTTCCTCTTAAGATCGTCATATTTAGTTATAAATTCTGTATCTCTCCAGATATGGGTTGATTTTTGTCCATACTTTGAGAGATTTGTCCTAAGTGGGCACACTTTACAGGGCGAGATCGAAATGTAATTTTTCAGACTCGGTTTCATAGTTTGTTTGTTTTTTTTTAACAGATAATAAGATCAGGCTGAATTTAATTACAAATAATGAAAAGTAAATAAATCCAGGAAACAAATAAATAAAAAAACAACAACAGCAACAAAAAGAAAAAAACCATGCTGGAAATGTTTCGGTTCCAAAACCACATTGATTGCGTGGTTTCGCTTGCCTTTCACGACTGCTTGTCCTTGAAATGTGAACTTTCGGTCTTAATGACATTGCGAGCAGGGGACCAGGAAGATTAATGCATGGTTCGGCGTTATCACAGGTTGCATGTTGTCTACTGTTTACTTTCTCATTTCTCTTTACATCCAGTGTTCGTTCCCTTACTAATACGTGATGCCTTTGTTTACATGTCGTTCGAGCCTGTTTTTGTTTGCCTTGGTGTGAATAGATGTGTTTATATTATGTGTGTGTGTAGGTGTAGTTGTTTATGAAGGTGTGTCTGCATAATATGGGGGTTTATTCGTTATAGCCCACGTGTATGTATATGTGTGTGTGTGTGTATGTGTGCAGTGTGAGTTTATTAATGTGGTATGTCATTATTCAGGTGTAGGCTATATCATAATGTTTGTGTTTTCCATAGGTAATTTAATGCTTTCGTTTTGCTTTTTTTAAATTTAGTTTTTCTTGTTGTGGTTTTTATTAACAATTGACACCGTAGCATTCTTCTCTTTACCACAAAAATATTCTGATGCAATGTTACTCTTGTTTCTTTTTCGCGAACTTTGGTGTCAAGGAGAGACACAATACAGGATGGCGATGGACACTTTAAGGTGGGTTCTCATGTATACGGCAATCGAAACGGCAAATTCCAGCAAATAGTAAAAAGAAAGAATGTTTCCGTGTGTAGGGAAACGGCCTACGGAAATATTCTTTCAATTTCACTATCTGAAGGGTTTTTGACGTTTCCTTTGCCGTTTCCGTTTCAGTATATGTGAGAACTCAGCTTTAGTCATTTATTCTGATTCTGTCATGCATGATTCATTCTTATGCTGCGCAGGTGGGTTTTCCGCGCTTCTGGCAGGGTCTGTTTCTGTCCTATCGTTCTGTTATTGTGTATCTAACCTTTTGTTTTTTCCTAGCACAATGTGACCGTTAGCGTGTTGACGTACTTTCTCAAAAACTCATGCTTGTGCAACAGATTATCCTCTTGAATCTGTCTGATAGGTACCAGAGATGGGAGTGTTGCTCTGGGTACCAGCGGAAGCGTGGAGAGCAGGGATGTCCTATAGGTGGGTCTTTTTCAGTGTTGATTGGTCAGTTATGTTGATCTGTCTATCTATCTATCTATCTATCTATCTATCTATCTATCTATCTATCTAGCTATCTATCTATCTATCTATCTATCTATCTATCTATCTATCTATCTATCTATCCATCCATCCATCCATCCATCCATCCATCCATCCATCCACCCACCCACCCACCCATCCATCCATCCATCCATCCATCCATCCATCCATCCATCCATCCATCTATCTATCTATCTATCTATCTATCTATCTATATCTATCTATCTATCTATCTATCTATCTATCTATCTATCTATCTATCTATCTATCTATCTATCTATCTATCTATCTATCTATCTGTCTGTCTGTCTGTCTGTCTGTCTGTCTGTCTGTCTGTCTGTCTGTCTGTCTGTCTGTCTGTCTGTCTGTCTGTCTGTCTGTCTATCTATCTATCTATCTATCTATCTATCTATCTATCTATCTATCTATCTATCTATCACCTATGTCTGTCTGTCAATCAAAGCCTTCCATGAAATTTTTTTTAAAGAAAGCTATAGCAGCATGTTTTTCATTCCTTCCATTTCAATTACTGAATGATGAATCCTCCCAATTTCAACTTATTTGTTTTTCTTTTTCGACTTTCTTGACACAGAAAAACCATTGGACACCATTATGGAGACAGCCCGCGATCTCAGCATGGACCAGTTCGTGGCTCACGCCGAAGCGGCAGGAATCAGCTCGGACTTGAGCAGATACGGACCGTACACCGTCTTTGTGCCCAGTAATGAAGCTATTAAACAAATGTCCGGCAATACGAGGTATGGAACACCACAAGGTGTCAGGAAAGTATTTCCTCTACAAGCATGAGTATATACTTCTCAAACATCTCGAGTCAGTGCCGCGCTCCTAATTTGAAACACATCTTTGCTTGGTGCCAGTTGTTCTATTTTATATAACTTTCTAATAAATAAATGTGAAAGAAACTATTCTGCGTTTGCTTAGATATGTTAAATCAGTTCTGCATGTTGTGATCTTAGTTCTTGTTTGTTCTATCTCCATCTTCAGAAAAACTAGAGATTTTTTTAGACGAGGTTGACAAATGCACAGTTTGACACTTGTTCAAAATGCGCTGTGGCATTTATCAAGCTGTTCCACAGTTCCGATTTATTCGAACTCCATATCATAATACTAAAGCCGTAACGTAGAATTTCTCAGTTGTCCAAAATGTTTGAACAAGCAAGACATAAGGTCGTGATGCGTCGGAATTCCCAGCTTTTACAAAACACGAATTATTTACTCCAAAAAATGTGTTTTATCATAAAATTTTGCCACTTAAAATTCTAGGGCATCAATTCCAGATCTTGTTTTCCTGGCAGCTGATCATTTTCCAATTTTGTACAATACAGAAATATGTTGAATCCGGCTGACGAATCTCTGTCTCTGCTCAACTACCACGTCGCTCCAGGGAAGCTCAACCTGTCCTTATTTACAGACCGGAACCAGGAGTTTATAACATTACACAACAGAGACAAAATCCGGGTCAACAAGTATGCGTATGGCGTAAGTAACAATGACATTTTGTTTCGTATGCAAGAAACCAAGGAGTGAAACAGACCAAGACTGGAGCAGGCGCCAGACCGGTGGCTCGCCGGCCATCCGTCCATGCATTTTGCTTCACTCTAGCACAATGGGCACTGCCCACACGGCGCCCCAGCGGGATGCAGCGGGCAGTGCCTATATACCCTTTTCACTTCCGCGTTACGGTTTTTTTTTTTGCGGGGAGCCGCACGGCTTCGAAAAGCACCGTGTAGGGCAAAAACCGCCATTTGCCTTAGTGATGGCATCTGAATATGTGCGCAGCCTAAGCAAAGATGCATTTTTATGCCAGAACCAGCACATAACCGGTTTGTACAGTTTGGTGCCCAACAAGAGGATGGCATCGTTCGACTGTTGTCCACCGCTTTCTGCCCTACAAAAATGGACAGGCCGCCATTTTGTTTGCAATACACGTGATATGGAGGACGGTAAATGAATAGGGTCTATTGAAACGCTAGCGTGAAACAAAATGTATGGGTGTCGAGCCACCAGTCTGACGTCTACACCAGCCTTGGCTTTCGCCCTTTAAGTCGAGGGTCGGCAACCAGAATGCATTCTGTCCAAAATGGTCAAACTGAATTTGTAATTTGTATCCTTCATGAACATTCGGATAACTGCAATAATTTCAACACCGTCACATGGATAATTGTATTGGATTGTGAAAAAAATATAAAGGAATTTAAGAGCAATGAATAAAATTTGACATAACACATTCTGGTTGATTGCCCTCGAAATGTAAAACTCACTGTCAGCTGTACATGCAGAAAGTAATCAAATGAGCAAAGTCATGGCTCAAACAGAAAATTTAGTTGGAAATAAAATGATGAAATGGAATTATTTTAGTAAGTTTGAACTCAGGCCATTTGGTAAGCTTGTTTTGCCACAGTTTTCCTGAGTGGTTTGGCGGCATCTCTGTTTTGTAAGTAATGAATGATGCATTTTTCATCCAGGACTGCTGTTGCTAGAGTGGGGCACTTTGAAAGAGCTGGAAGTCCTTAGAGTTAAAGTGTGCACAAAAACACTTTTTGCTCAGCATTTCAGTTTTAGCTTCCAGTGTCTTAGGCATGGTAGAGAACTCCGTCCTTCAAGTTAAATTCAAGAGCTTGACCCCACTTGCACTTTTCTCTCTCTCTCTCTCTCTTTCCCTCTCTCTCTTTCTGTTCTCATAGCTATTGGCTCCTTGCCTCAGATGTTTAGCTCTCACTATCTGTTTTGTTATGTCTTAAAATATCAGCAGTGTTTACAAACATTTACTCAGAGACGCAATTACCCCTCTCCTTCTCCTCGTCCTAAACATGCGTTATCTCATAAACAAACATTGTTAATGCTGCAAGTTAAAAAAAACAAAAGAAAAGCGCATTCTGATAATCAGCCCGGACTCAGAAGATTCACCTGAAGTGAAGAAACAAACTGAAGACAAATTAACCTGAGCTCCGGAACAATTACATCAGGTAAATCGGTGTTTTCATGTATGCGGAAATGGAAACGGCAACGGATGCGTAAAAAATCCATCGGGTTTTAAAAGGAAAGAATGTTCCCACGTGTACTGAAAACCGCATGAAAATATCTTTTCTAGTTCTCTACTTGGAGGGTTTGGGGCGATTCCTTTGACGTTTCCGTTCTCTCAACACATGAAAATCCAGCTAAACGCACATACACATACACACACACACACACATTCACTCACACGCACACGTACACACAAAACTCGCCTACGTAAATATGAATTAATCTGAACAGTAGACAATAGTAGGCCCAGCACGCACTAGCCAGTTTGGTCTGCAGACTAGCCGATAGTTTCAATGAAACCTCGCACATGAATCGACTGGTTGTTTCTCATTGAAACTCAGTGTCATGCATGACGTCCGCAATCAACGAATTGACCAATCAGTGTCAGCGAATGCTGGCCATGGCTTGGCCTTGATGTGAGAAAAACACACAAACAAACAAACAAACTGGTTTCTGTGAAAACCTATACGACAAACGAAGGCGGTGGTTAAAGAATAGCCTCGATATTTGGCATAGACCAAGGACGACCAAACTTGCTGAATGTAAGAGCCACATAGGACAAATTTCAGATGTTAGGGAGCCACAAGATATGAACAAAATTTACACACACCTTTTATTGTGACATACATATTTTGTTACAAAAGTGCTATACGAATATCCTGAATACATTATGAAAAAATATTTGCTCATGTATGCGTTTTTTTTTTTTTTTAAACTGATTAAACTTACATTTGAAACCACTGGGGTCTCAGTTCATACAGAGTAAATCATTACAAAGCTTGAAATTTTTAACTGCGCATAGACTATTGAACTGTTTCATGAGAAATATGATGAATATAATAATGTCATCCGACAATTTCGTTTGCAGAAGAAAAAAAACAACAACACATAAATCCATTAAAAAAAAAAGAAAGGAACATTAAATTCATTATCACAACCTGCAAAACTCAAGTAGGTTGCCTAGAAATCCCCACTTTCCCCCCATGTGAGCTTTTCATGAGCTGGGGGCAATAACCCCCTCCCGCACCTCCCAGCGTACATGCTTTATGGATAGCCCCTACCCAGCCAGCACCCATACGTCACATCGACATAGATCTGTATAGGATTCCTGTAGGGTTGGTAGGATTACCGTGGCGGCGGGTTCCCTATATCAAACGGACGTCAACGCGACGTCGTAACAGTAGATCTACATAGAAACGATGTCACACCTATGTACAAGACTTGGCCTAAATCCAATGCGCCAGATTTAGATAAGGTTACTGACTGGGTAACTGTTCTATTAATCTGAAGATGGAAAAGTAAAACATTAAAATCAGAAGCATGAATGCCACACCTGAGAGCTCTCAGCTGAGAAAATTGGCATGATAACAAATTTAAAAATAACGTTTAAGTATCGATGTGGAAGATTTACAGACGGTTGAAAGAAAGAACAGCCACCGTATTTGTCAGCATTAAAATACCACGATTGTCGTGTCCTTTGGTGTGGGGGAGAAATCACCGCAGGCAACGAGCACATGATAGAAGTGTGACTGCACTGGAACAAAAGCCCTCTTGGTGGCTACAGGAGCAAGAAAGAACAATAGACGAACAACAACCAAAACCCAACAAGAAAACCAGGTGTACATGCTAATGGTTTAAAACTTCTGTAAATAAAGGTACCCAACAGGAAGTGCATTGTTCAACTCTCTTCAATGAGTGTAAAACTGATTCTCTTAATATAAACCTTCCACCTCCAGGTTGCTACAGTGAACTGTGCCAGAATTGTGAGACCTGACGAGATGGCGACCAATGGAATCGTCCATGTCATTGATAAGGTAATCACAGACATAGCTCTGATTTTTGAAAAAAACTTTCTTTAAGCATTACCAGCAATTGGAAGCTGTTGTGAGCTAGAATCCCTTTCGCTCTGCTGTCGTCAAATGCCATGCCGTAGGAATTGATCTGCCACAGGTGGTTTATATCACAGATACTCTAGATACTCCAGAGTTGGGATGTTGCCTCAAAAATGAAGACCAGTAAAGGAAAACAATCATAATTACAAAAAGTGATTTTGGCCTTATCCCCACTGTGTGACTACACCATTGGTTCATCATCCCCGTCTCAGTGAAATGCAAACTTGGAAGAAAAAGAATTGCAATTACAAAATATTAGACATCATCCTTTTAGTTGCAAGAGAAAAATAGAGGAATTTCAAATTTTAAAGAACAAATTTCTCAGTTTCACATTTTATTTTTAATAATAGTATGTTGGTATTTTCCCCTTCAAATGCTGTCTTTGTCTGTCTGTTCGTCTGTCTATCTGTCTGTCTGTCTGTCTGTCTGTTTGTCTGTCTGTCTGTCTGCCTGTCTCTGATTTCTACATTTCAGAGTTAAAGAAATTGTCTTACAAAATTAATATGCAGCGATCAGCAATGACATAATTATTGTCACAATGCTAGTAAAAGTGAACATTTTGGTAACCTCCATTTCGTCTGAGAAAAAAGGTGTACAGTCTTCCTGTATTTGTCTTTTTCATTCGGTCTTTGCGTTGTTTCTATTAATCTTTGAATCGATGAAGTTTTTTTTTGTATGTCTTATCCATGCTCTTGTGTGCTTTTTTGGGCTTCTGATTTGCTTTTCTTAATTGTCTTTTAAATGTCAAAGAATACTTGATTTTTTACATGTCTCAACCTTAGTTCTTGTTTGTTCTAGCCCCATTTTCTGAAAAAAAAACTGAAGATCTTTTAGTATGTAGAAGATGTATAACAAATGCACATTTTGCCACTTGTCTAAAACGTAGCACATCTCAAGCTGTTTCACAATTGAAGGGCATTGTTTCAAAACTTAGTAAGTCAAATTTGCAAAGATTATGGCCTCTATCGGATAGTCTTTATCTTTCGGATAACGACAGGACAGAGCAAGTTTTAATTGAACACACCTAGCCTTATACTGTTGAATGGCTATCTGGAGAGCATAACTCATGCAAACTTTGACTTACCCCGGTTTTGGAAAAGCGCGCTTCAGTTCCGACAGCACTCTAACTCCTTATCATAATGCTAACGCCGCAAATTTCTGAGTTCTGCAAAAAGTGGGGTTGGAACAAACAAGAACTCACAAAATGTCAAATTGAGGTATCTGTTCAAAGCGAAGAGGCCTGCATGCTACCGAGCAGTTAATACAGAATTATGTCTGACCCCATGCAGGTCATCAGTCCAGTGGATGTCCAGAGCTCGTTGGCTGACCGAGTGATGGAGGACAACAGATTCTCCCAGTTCCAATTGGCTCTATTGGTCTCCGACATGACTAAGAAGCTGAGGTCAAAAACTCACAGCTATACGCTGCTGGCACCCACAAACCAGGCTTTTGCCAAGCTGCCCAGTGATGTGTTAGACCGGATCCTTACTGACGCAGACACAGCTGAAAGTAAGTCACCCATTTGCAACGTTTAGAAGGAATCTTTTTTAAAGTGGGGATGAGGGGGGAGGGATGGGCATAGGAGGGTATGGTAGGGAGAGGGAGGAGGTGGAGTGAGGATAAGTTAAGACTTTTCTCAGACAACGAGTATTTTCTCTTTTTAATACAATTGACGTCACAGAACATTGTGCTCGTAGGAAATTTTGAATTTTACGTCTTCCTTCATGGAAAATTCCAAGGCCGCAGCTTTCATTCTTCCTGGGGTACAAAATTCATCTTTTTCCAATTACAGCCAATCTTTGCGTATGGGCTTGCTCAGCCGACGTGCCGATGTACAAATCTTTGCGTGCGTGCTCATTGACGCCGTCGTGCACTTTGGGTGGGGGTGAATCACAAATTTTGGTCTCATAAGACAAGCCAAATGTATTTGATTATGCCTTTCGCTAATTCAACATGGCTCGAGCTAAAGATGAAAAGTAGACCAGAGCATTTTCATCCGAGTAAAGCCCTGTTTTCATACGTACGGAAAATCGTTTCAAGTTGTATACAGAAACGACATGAACACATTCTTTCTAGTTCACTACTTTCAGCGTTTTTGACGTTTCTGTTTTCGTTTCCGTACGCATGAAAAACCAGCTTAATGCATACTAAATGATAATGTAAAGCTGTCTTTGCCGCTAATCCTAAATATTTTCCAACTTTATTTTCCAGAGGTTATCAAACGTCACATTATTCGTGGCGTGTTCTGCGCGGACGCCATCGTGGTTGCCGTAGGTCTGAAGACAACTGATGACGCCAGGCTGCTGTTCAGGTGCAAGAGAGATGGATTATGGATTAACGATGCCAAGGTCGTTGCTTCTGACATCATGGCATCCAATGGAGTATTGCATGGCATTGACCGAGTCCTGTTACCTGACTGTGGTGAGTCATTAACATTTTTGTCTTTCGTAAATCTCTTTTGATAATCATGCAATTGTGAGTGTGCATGAGAAAACCCGGCATAAGTCGGCTGAGATGATTTTGAGAAAAACGGCTTGTAAGTGAAAATAATGGGTCCATCACAAACTTCCAACTTGGCTGTTGTTTAGGGGACCGTGGCATGTCACAGGGTAAACTGTAGATGAGCAGTGAACACTACTCACAGTGATCTCTATAACGGCTTTGTAATTAGACTACGGTCTCCTAACAACAATCACTCCAATATTACTTGGTCAGTTAGCTACTGCAACTTTTAGGGGTAAATGCCTTTTTCTCAAAATTTTGTTTTAGGGGGGTTACTGACTTCAATTTATCAGAAATGTCTTGTCTTTTATTATATGTACAGAACTCAAAATGTCATGTTGCCGACTTATGCCGGGTTTTCCCATGCACACTCACAATTTTGCAACAATAATTAATAGCGGCATTATTTTTTATTCTTTTTGGATATTCCTTCTCTCTTTCTTGTAGGGTCTCCTGCTGTCCGGTAATTCTGCAATATTCTGTCTGCCTTCTTGTTTCTTCTTAGCGCAATGCAACTGTTTTCGAGTCAACGTGCTTTCTTCCAACTCAGACTGAAACTCAAACTCTGTCTTCTTCCATCTCCCAAATTGTTGCATTAAAATTGCATGACATACTTCAGCATTTCAAATTTTCCCCTCTTTGGCTCAATGGCAGTCGTTCGGCATTTTACTATGACCGTTTTTCTTTAATCGA
>OZ007573.1:55578325-55588325 GCA_963931925.1 Onchidella celtica
TTTGCTAAACACTGTCAAACACTGTATCAGAGGCGCTTGAAAGTAATGTCCACTGCTCAAGGCCTCCATGATTGCAGAAAGGACACAGGTCAGTGACCCGACCCACTGAATCTGCCACTCAGAAACGAATTGCGACAACAAAGAGGCAGAAACTGCCACTGCAAACAGACCAAATTAACTTCGGAGACAGATACTACAACTTCATGTTTATAATCTACTGTCACAAATAAAGTGGCATCGGTTTCAAGTCGAATTGGCAGCGGTATGAAACGTGGCCTGAAGACATCTTGAAAGGGAAAAGCTCTCTCAATCATTCCGCACGGTTACGCTCGCGTCAAATTCGTTTACCTCTACCAAAATGGACATGAGGTAGAAAACATCTTGTATCGCTGTCGGGATAGTTCGAGACAATGCCTGTGGACATGTTCAACCATGTAGAGGATTAACATGACAGTGTACAGCAGTGACAGTGAGACATCTGTAATCGTTTTTGCTTTTCACGGGTCAGGCTCCATTTTTATTTGTGGACACACGGACAATGACCTATTTGATGCCAGCCGACGTTATTTATCTACCAGTATTCAGCAGACCGATAAACCTTAAGGTTTGTTTAGGTATTTCAGCACTGGATAGGCCGATTTTGTTAGTATCATTGCGGGCCACTTAAATGTGCTTTGAAACAACACAACAAAAAGTGATGCAGCAGAAACGTAATAGACTTTGGCCACGTTAGTTTGGATAACTTTGTCTGATATCTACAGTTGTCACATTTTTTATTACTGCTATTATCAGTCCTGTTGTTTTAAGTTTTAGTTTAAGATTGTGCTGTTCACTTCAACATTATGTTAACATATTTTGAAAACTATGACCAGAGCTCCACTTTCGGCGTACAAATAAAATGGGTAATTATACACGCACACACACACAAAATAATAATAAAATGACACTTTTTCGGTTACTTCTCAGACTCTGACGTCAGGGACACATTCATGCACAATTAGTCGTAGTTTGATTTATTCATTATGTTTCATACGGTTTTCTGTATGTTTGTTGGTTTCTTTATGTTGGCGATGGAGAAAAGACTTGGGATTCGGGGTAGGTGGGCATTTGTCACAGAAGAAACAAATTTAGTTTTAATGCTCTGGAGGTCATTTGAGTGACAGTCTGTGCTCCTGAGGATCCAAGATGAGAAAATAGACCACGTTATTCTGATATTCTGTACGTTTAGTGCATGGATGGGAGTGCATTTTAATGGGATGTGTGAAGTGGCGTGAGGTGCACCACCCACAGTTACAAATGCAATTACCAAGGCATTTTCGTGCAAAACCCAATTATAACTTCTACTGATCAGCAGGTCTGAACGTTACCTAATCCCGGCACATAATTATGGCCTGACCTTTGCTGGGGAGGGAACATCTGTATACATAACACTATTAGAGATTACCATGCAAGGGAAATGTACGATTAGGGCCATAGGAAATAAAAACTGCTTGGATCTGTAAATCATTATTGGCTTACATGCTAGATTGCATAAAATCTGGTCACCAGATGTTTTCAACTTTTTCTTCATTGCTGTTTGTTACTTGCTAACACTTTCCCCCACATTGACCTCCAGAAGAAAAATTGTCCATCTGCACGTTAACCCTCTTTTGGCGGGTTTACAACATCCCAGTGGCTGTTCCATGTCTCCACAGGGGAAACAATTTCTCTGTCAAATGAAATGCAGTTGTGTAATGTACAATAGTATAAGCATGTGTGTCTTTATTCCGTTGCAGTCGTGTCGCAATCACGTCTCAACCCGGTCGAATTTTTTAAAAAAGTCTTGCGGTAGGAATGGGGGTGTGCACATATACCAGACACGGGCACATCGCAGAGTGGACAGGAACATGAAAGTGAAGACACGACTTAACAAGATAGCGAAGTTGCATGTGTGTGCCTAGCGCACTCAATAGAATAAAGTCAAACTATATTTTTGCTGTAAGCCATGACAGCGTGAAGACCTTCCAGTGTGTATGCGTAGGACGAGGACGTGTTTGGAAACAGACTTACCACATCAGTACATCTCGACTGCTTTTCACTCATAATGAACGGCACATGCCGGCACGACTTCTGAAGTTATGTTAGTACCATTCATATTGGTCTAGGGTCTGTGGAAAACCTATCTCAAAGGTCAGAAACATAGAAACACCAATAATCATTGCCATCTGGATGCAATGCAGTGACCTCGTGTAAAGAAAGGTCTAGTTGTACCCTGCACGCTCAGCATAACTGACATCAAAGTTTGCCGCTGACGCCTGGGACTCTTTCAACCAGCTGAATGTACTCACTGAGACCCCGGCGACATTAACACATCTTAATGCAAATCGTGTTGTGCAATAAACCGCAAGAAATGGACTAGTTTCCCTGTGGCAACCCACACAAGTAGCTCAGCTAAGCCAGAATGCCACCTACTTAAACGATTAAATATAATGTTGATAACCCGCTTTTAAATTACAATGTTTAAAGTCAGTGTGCTGTGCGATGAAATTTTAAACATAATTATTTCATGGGATTCCTTTAAATAACCAGTTTACCTTTCTCCTTAAACCACTGCCCAGTTCTTGTGTTACGAGATCAATCATCGTGATTTAAAACCTTCTCAAACACACGAACTTGAGCTCATCTTGTAGGGGTGGTGGCGAGCTGTGTCGAGTCTGTTTTGACTCAGTGAGTCAGAGAGAGAGGTGTCTCTTTCCATTAGCTGACCCGTTTGCAGGACAGACATTTCAGTTTCGCTAGTTCGCGAGGCCACGTTTAACGCCAGAGCTCAGCTCTCACACCAAGACGCGAGACAACAGAACGACTGTTCGTGCCCCCAAGCTTAATCCTTATTGTAATAGGTCAGTAATTATGACTTTAATTGCCAAGACACCACATTCTAAACCAACATCTTTCTTGCATTTATGAAGACATCTTTTATGTTGTCACTGGTGCACAACACTATACCAGTTGCCCTTTTGCACCAATCGTTAGCTCAAGTGGTCGGTATACGGTGTCGCATACTTACCAAGTCATATCACATATTGTATGCAGTGACTTACCAAGCGGTGCTCTATTTGACCAAGAACAATATGCCTGGGCCCTTGGAAAACAAAGATCTCTCCCCCAAGATGTGCTCTATAGTATGACAGAATCTGTGGTCCACCTGTGAGCAATGTGAATCCTATCAGTGCAAGCTCTGAGAGCTCACCCGTAAACAAAATTAAGCAGATCAGACTGCCGGGGGGGGGGGGGAGCTCTATGCATAATCTTAATGACATGGCACTGTTAATTTGTTATACCTGTTTAAATACCAGGGCCATAGAAGACGCAATTTCTCTGTCTTGTGAGTTGCTCTCATGTGTCTTTTTGTCTGTAATCACCACGGTATCACTGTCTATGTCAATAATTAAACACCAGCCCCATCAGATCTATTATTTACCCAGTTTTACAGAATTATTTTTGTTCTGCCATTCCTCAGTTGTTAGCGTGTTTCAAATGTCATACTTCCCCAAGAGTGAATTGCCTTTGTCAGTTTGAGAAGTTGTTTTTGGCAGATACTCTGCCAATTAACCCCATTTGGATGTCTGGAACTTTTGCGATCATTTGTGAAAAAAAAAGAAAAAGATTTACCTTGCTGACTTAAACATCAAGGAGCACTTTATCATACGGACCAACAAATCCAGTTCATTACTTGTATATTAAATTACATTTAATACGGACCCCACCCCCCCCTCCTCACTCTTTTGTTTACTCGCCTCCAACCCACATGGACTATGTCTGTACTCTATGAACTCAACAGCCTCACACAGCTGCCTACTTATTTATTGCTGTTTGGTTGCTCACCTTGAAAACGTATGTGTTTTGAACAAGGGTCGCCAGTCTATCAGTTTGAACGCACGAACGAAGGCCATTACACGCCTGTTACTGCCACTTGAAATCTGGATAATAACAATCAGCAGTGGCAGAAAATGAACCAAATAACTTTCCTGCTAGGTTGAAACATGACAAATGTTTGGTTGGAATCGATTAGAATTACTGGAAACATTCACCTGTTACATACACTGGAAATTGGATTTGGGAGTCCGGGCGCCGGTGTTTTATGAAGTTGTGCGCATTGCGAGTAAATAAGTATGACCCCGTGATCTTCTCAAGATTGATGTTTACCGGACTTACGGGTAGCTTAGTGACTTTGCATTAAGCCATTAAATATTGTAGTCAAACAAGTGTTGAAACCAGATAAGCGCCCTGTGTTTGCATGTCTGTGTGTGTGTGTATTTATGTATGTGAGTATGTTTATGAAAATCATTCAAAATAATGTGCCATTGCTTTGATTTTCATCTTTTTCGGTGGCTTAACCAGGAAAGTGAAAATTAATAAAACAGAATTTAAGGCAGTTTCTGAAATACCTTATACTATGGTATGATGAACTGTTATTTCGATCATTACAGGTTATTTTAATAAGCAGGAGGCACGGTAGAAATACTACTTTAAGGCTGCTCTAAAGACACTTTTTACAGTCTTCCCAGCCAGCAACCCCCCCTCCCCCCCTTTCATCAATCTGGCCCAGATTTCCGTAAGATTGGTAGGATTACCATAAGTACGATGTCTCTATAATCAAACCGGATCACCGTATAAAAACGATGTCATTCCTATGTGTAAACTTGTCGTCAGTGCTACACATCGGATGTCCTTAAGATTGCTGGCCAAGTTCATTCTTTAGCCTTTGGTGGTACTTTAGGCAGGAGGAGACACAGAGAAGTTGCTCATGTCTTTAGAGAACTTTTTTTAGATATATTTTCCGAGAGACCGAAAGAAGAAAAGTGGGTACAGACAGCAAAACCACGGAACACAGCAGAACTGACTGTATATTCGACCCTGACACCGGGAAAATGCAGCCCTGACGCCAGATACAAATTGTGGATCGTGCGAAAGAAAAACAAAAAACAAAATGTCCGAAACAATGTTACGTCCCCGCCGTCAGACGTTGTTTCAGCAGCGGGTGGTGATCGCGTTTAGCCAGCTTGACTTTAGCTTTGAAAATAATCATCGGGTGTATTATGTAACAAGTCTATTCCTATTTGCCCCGTGGCGAAGTGCCAGTGGTGTATTGCTCAATGATATCATTCGTTAACTGCGAGGATCACAGAGTTGCATGAAATTGAGAGGGCTGTTTGACCTTTTCATCAGTTGCAAACAAAAACAAAAAGCATTCCTTTATCTTGTCAGGGTTTGAATTTGGACGATGCCTGATTAACAAGATTATAGATATACAGGGGAATAATTATGGAATAAAACTACCAGGCATCGTCCTATTGTGGTTGACCACATCGGAAAAACCCCAGTATGAAATCCATAAAAATTCTTTCCACCTTTTCCGACAGTAATTGGTGGGTGTTTCTGGAAGGTCCTCCTTCTGTCGTAACGGTCTTTTATTATTCTGTCTTATCGCCTCGCTTTTTCCTCGCACAATGTGACCTGTCATCGACGTGCTTTCTCCAAATTCAAGCTCAATTCACCTCCTCCCCGTTTTTCTCCTGCAAGATTCGTTCCTGGCCCTCCCCTTTCTTTCAAGGGAAATTCTCAGAATCGGACACTTCAAGAACGGTTCAACAAACAGATGGTATATTTTTCTCAATGTCTTTTTGTTTCCGTTTTGTATCCCTGGATCCTGTGTCAAAGAGCAGTACTCTTGACATGGAATTAATTTTTCACACGAACGTTTTCCTTCTTTGGTTTGTCTGTCTGTCTGACTCTCTCCCTGTCTCTCACTCTCTTCTTCGCTCTCTCTCTCCAATTTCTCTTTCTCTGTCATTCTCTCTCTCACCGTGTGTGTGCATGTTTGTGTGTGATAATTTGTGTAAAATGTGCTTTTAATTTTGCAAATTAATTTGACAATTTTTCCAAAGAATAATTGGTGGCAGCAACTAGGACATCCCTTTCAAAAAAGAATAATGGTGATTTAAGGTAATAATATTACAGTAGACATAATTTTTGTTGTTGTCTAATGCAAGATGTGCAAGAACTAGATAAAAGAAGCTCTGCTCTAAGACAAACAGTGATTAATTGATTGTGGTTAAGATTTTTATCACGAGTATTTCTGGCATTGAAAATGAAAAGGCGGCTATTTATATCAGCCAAATGTCCGTGCATTAATCTGCGGAACAGACTACAATGTCAAGGTGACCAGAACTCTGTATAAAACACTCTAGATTGAGCTTGGTTTTCGTGAAGAAATGAAAAAAAAAACCCCAAAACTACGCATAGCTTTCTGGCGTAATTCCTGGTACGCTGTGTATGCAGGCGGACATAGCCAGGGATCGCAGTGAGAGAAAACAGAGCACTAGTGAGACAATGTGTTCCTATCGTCTGACGTTGTTTTAGTTGGAAGTATAAGCGTTCAGAGGATGTGGCATGCATTCTGGGCACTTTTTTTTTGAGTTTTTCCGAGTTTGAGCTTGGAGAGAGCGCATTGACACGGTAACGGTCATGTTGTGCTCGGAAAAAGTAAGACCGACAGACAGACAGACATGTAGCAGAATGATGGGACAGAGGGAGACCCAACCAACTAGAGACGCCTACCAACCACCTGCCGTTCAGGACACTACAGAGAGGAGTGGGAGAGGGGCTGGGTCAGGTGGGCCAGTTAGCATGGGCTTACTATGTTGAAGGGGCATACACGTCGTTGCAGTGGCAAAGTATCTTGTACTATGGTTCGAGTATTTCCATAACTAATTATATTATCTATTATAATATAGAAAAAAAACAAGAAAATCTCTTTTAATGAATGGACTCGACAAGTACTGATTGGATCTCTCTGAATTTTGGCATGAGGAAATGGAATAATTATGACTGCAGACTAAATAGGCTATAAAAGATCGTACCATTATTTGCGACCGAAGGCTAATCCCGATATCTGCATTTTCACGTTCACAGAAAAAGGTGAAAAGTGACATAGGCCTTTATCGTATCAGCGTGACGATAAGAAATAAACAAATGAAGAGATCAGACCAACACTAGAACATTAATCGCCCAGTGCTTGAGCAGCGAAGTTGTTCTGACTCACTCACGAGACAAGAGCTTTACTTGACTCTCGCTGCAACTGGGGCAGATCGTCCTGACCTGCTACGCGTGTCATGGCTATATTTAAAGTCACTTGTCTTAATTGCCCAATGTTTATGACCGGCGTTTCCCTCACGTCTTACTTATTAATCCCGTCCACCCTGGTTGTTTCTGTAAAGGCACAGGAATGCTTCTGTGATAACAAACAGATACCCCTTTGTATTATCTTTATAATGCTGCTTGCGTTATATTTCCCACCGCTACATTCCATTATCTTACAAATAACACAGGATTACATGCCGATTTATTTGGAGACCTGGAATATAAAGATTAGTTCTAACCCTTCCCATATCAGCTTCCCTGAAAATGTATGTCCGCACTGAGAATGGCCATTGCCACAGCCCGTATGTCATAGAAGACATTAGCCAGTGGAAATTGCTAGACTCATAATCGTTAGTGAAATGTTTCTCTCCACCGAAGTGAGATTTTTTTAAAAATTAAAAAACACCATTCGCGACCCCAGTTCTTGTTTGTTCCAACTCCACTTTCTGCTCAGCTGAGAAATTCCACGTTAAACATTCAGCTTCAGTATTATTTGTATTTGTATTTGTATACTTCTGTAATCCCATTTTGGAAAATTTGCCTTTCTGCCATTGCAGCCCAATTACACCTGGAGCAGGCACGTCGTCGCCACAGTGCAGCGGTCGGCGGTTGTTTTTCTTTTGGGTGGGGGGGGGATGAGGGAGGGAGGGGGATGGAATGGTAGGGATGAATTCTTATTTAATTTTGCCCGCGCAGTGACCTCTTCGGCCTGCTCTTTACGACTTCCAACTGCCAAGGTATCTTTAACGTGCGCAACGTGCACATGGGCCCTCCGAATTTGTTTGTCCTTATCCGAGAAGACTAGGTACTCGATCCTACCCCCAAATAGGATCAGGGACATGCAAGTATGAGAAAAATCCAAAACTTCCAACATGCCTGCACCGGCCGGGTTTTGAACCCGGGACCCTTGGCATGAGAGGCGAGCGCCTTGCCTCTAGACCACCTTGCCCCCATGATAAGGAGTTGAGTTATACCTGAACTGTGAACAGCTCGATAAGTATTTGCGATAGCTCTCCGACATACTAAAAGATCTCCAGCTTTTCAGAAAACGGAGATAGAACAAATAAGAACTAAGATCTCGTTGTGTCATATCGGACTTTTCTATTCTGTCTATCGTTTTTGTTTTTTTCTAGCACAATGAGACCGCCATCTTGTGGATGTTCTTTCTCCAAACTCAAACTCTAACTCAAACTGACTTATCCTCGCTTGTTCCGAGTTCAACTTAACTTTAAACCTGCAAAGAATAAACGCATCTCTTGCCAGTGTTTCCCCTCAAGGTACTGGCATGAAACAATCGTGAAGATAAAAATAATGGGCGTTGTCGATGTTGACTTGACCTTTGATTAAACAGATTCATTATATGGTTCTTGGGGGACGAGATGCCACATCAACATTTGATATCCCCTCTGGATGTTTTTTCTTCTTCTTTCTCTCTCAACTACATTACTCTTTCTCTCTGTTCTCTGGCCGGGACCGTCCATAAAATATGCACGCCCAAAAAAAAAAAAAAAAGGTTGGGGGTTGCCCCCAGCATATAAAAAGTGTGTGTGTGTGTGTGAGGGGGGGGGTTACTGTTTTTCTGGAGGGCATGCGCACTTTATGGATTTTGGTTCTGAATATTATGCGTGAAGCTCATGCTCGTCATTGCTTAGGAAAGAGAAAGAACGACATTGTAAAGAATTAAAAAGTCTGTTCTTATTACCTCTTCTCACAAAGATAGTGCTAGTGGTAGATGTTCAAAAAAAAATACAACAAAAACCACACCATCATACTACAATAGTGCTGGAGGCTGCAAAGGCAAGCAACTAAAACGACGGTCGTGACTACAAGGCCAACAATGATGAAACTTTGGGCATCGCCTCAAGTTTTGATGATAAATTTGGTGAACACATATCCAGTTGTAACAAAAGTTTCAGTCTTTAATATTTTTTACTTCTAATTTTTTTTTAGCCGTAGAATAAGAGACGAATTTTCATGGAGTAGAATCAGAAAGTGTCACCAGAAACTTCGTTTTTCGCCTCTCTTTACACATTGCTGATGGGAAATCAGCTTAAACTATTATATATCTGGTGTATTCTCCGAGACAAAGGGCGAACTAGTGTGTGTACTGAAAAAATCAAATTAATAGCCCATAGACGATCTTTTTTGCTATCCGCAGTCCGAGGCAGCGGTGTTTCCTGATGTGGTATGCTGTTGTTAGTTCTTACAGTGTGGGTGTGTGAGCAATGTTCTTACTTGTTGGTAATGTTGTGTGAGCAATGTGCGTGTGTGCGGCGTGCGTTAAAGACCTGTAGATCTTAGATATTGTGTTTGTACTGTTACTGAATGCGGTGACAACAGATTTCCAGGATAATAAAGTCATATCTTAATATCTTATCTTACCTTAAAACACCGCAAACTACATTAATTTTAAACATCGAGGCTTTATTACGGACATCCACCATACTAATGACCGCACGCTCTTATAGTACAGAGAATGGGTGTGGCCAAGCGTATAAAGAGTTTAAATGGGGGGAGAGAGGAGTCTAAATAGACAAAATGGAGCCCACGTAATTTATAGACTCCTCCATCCTCTTCCTGTCTGTGTCCTGGTTGGATGTTGTTTATTTCCGTAAGATACTTTTCTTGCTCCTCATTGAAAAGGGCGTAGATCAGAAGTCATGGATACGGATACGCCCTGTAAGTGAATGCATCATGACAGGATAATATTAATGTAGCCCTTGGACGGTAATGATCTCGTGGATTTCTCGCCCCTTTTCACGTAATATCCACCGCCCTGCGTTCTCTTTACCCCCCCCCCCTCCTCAACTTCTAAGTG
>OZ007573.1:55593325-55645666 GCA_963931925.1 Onchidella celtica
AACACGATAACTTGTCTCATGTGCGTGTCCCACCCTACGGTAAAATGATTTGAAATGAAGGCCAATGGCACGCTATTTTCTTACTCACCCAGTGTTTCACATTTTAATCCTGTCATGTACACAACTCACTCTACGACTGCTTTCTTGACAGGGCGTAACAGTTGACAAATCCTCTGTAGAAGAACATCCCCGAGAATGCAAGAACGCAATGATCCACAAAGTGGATAAGGTGATGGTGCCCCCAGAGAACAGCTTGATGGATGAGATGTTGGATGATCCACAACTCAGGTATTGTTTGTACTTTTGATATGTGGCCATAAAACTGGGGCAGATCGCACATAAACATAATATCGTGAATCATTTTTTCAAGGAATATAAACGTTTTTTGGTATTATCCCCAGCCCTTTTTCCCTAATTAAAAAAAACAAAAAAACCTATCCATATACATACAAGATAGATGCTTAAGATAAATTTAGAGTGTGACATCATGAACTATGTTTTAGCAAGTTATTATTGCTTAAAATAAATTTGATCATTATGGACAAAATTCAAATTTACAGTTTATTTACTGAGGCCATAAGACATGAAAAAGAGCGTATACCTATATTAAGTATGGCTGGGGCCCTAACGCTCACTCCCGCAAGCATGCAAGCACATACGGTATTTACAGGTGTCAGATATTTCTTACGCGAAGCTTTACTACATACAACATTTTCTTTTTGCCCATATTTTGACTTTGGTTCAGGCCTTGATGTAACCCCACAGTTTTTTGTTTTTTTAAAAATTAATATTTTGTGTAGATCAGATAAATTATATAAATGTTTACCTCTCTCAAATTCATATAATGCTTCAAAGTTTGATTCTTATTCTTATCTGTAGCAAACTGATGTGTTTGGATCTTCATTTTTAGGAGATTCGCTGCTTTTGGCATAAATTACATCTCACATTTCTTGATTTTATTTTTCTTGTTCTTGTTTCTGTATGTTTTTGTATCGGGGAATAGTTTTTTGTAGAATTTTGCCAGGGCAGCGGCCTTACTCGGCCTTCTCTTCTCATCTTTCACCTACCAATGTATCTTTAACGTGCGCAACGTGCACATGGGCCCTTCGAGTTTTTCATCCTTATCCGAGAAGACTAGGTGCTCGGTCCTACCCGCCATAAGATCAGGGACAGGAATTTTTGGCCCCGCAAAACAATTCCAACATGCCTGCACCGACCGCGGATCGAACCGGGTACCTTCGGCACGAGAGGCGAAGCACCTTGCCCTTGGGCCAACGTGTCACCAAGCAAACTGATGTATATTATAATAGATTGCAGCACCATTTGATAGGTGCAAAAAAATGTCACAGTGATCTCTAAGGGAGTCAATGTGTATCGCTTTAGTTCACAGTTCAAAGCATTCTTTTGGCACATTTTTGCGTAACGCTGTTTGTAAAACGCGGTCGACAAGACATCGAAGAGAAGATATCTAAACAAAGGCCTTTTTTTAATTGTTGTTGTTGTTTATATTTTAGATCAATTAAAATATCTCTTAACTAGAGGAAATGCCAAGTTAAACAAATTAAAAACACAACCAAACAAAACAACAAAGGTTCCTAAATAAGACATTGTGCCCCATCACCCTGAGAACTGCACTATGTCATCATCCATCCGTTTGGTGGAAATTAATGTTTTAATCACAGTGGCTTTTTGTTCTGGCAAGCCGAGTCAAATTAAGGATTATACTAATTTAGATTTACACAAAGCTATTCGATATGCTTTATCTCACACGAATATGTTATATAACATACCGATTGTCACGAACACAATGTCTTCTAAATGCCGTGCTAGGTCACGACGTTCAGTGAGTAAATTTTCACGACTTGTTAATTCTAACCAGCGTAATTTGTCCTTGAGCTGTTCTCGTGAACAGTTTGTTTGAAACACTTTTGTTTTAGAGATGGAAAGAAAGTGGGGCGAGATAGAATAAATGTATAGCTAGGAGTGACAGAGCCGTTCTCGACCCCGTGATTTTGATGAACACTTAGAAGGGAAGAGAAGGGGCGAATAAGGATAGATAGTTTAAGACGCTTAGTCGCGTTCAGAAATTCGTGCATAAAATGTAGAAAGCACGAGGGTTTAAAGATTTCAGTAGTTGTTTTGACATTTTAAATTGACCTTGTCTGTTTTAATGCGAGGCCGTGACCGACTCCCACATAGAATATATTAATACTGCGAGATGAGCTCGCATGGATGCACCAATGAAATCTAGGGATTTAGACGGTAGTTGCAGGTGGCTAGACAGTATAAAAGTCAGCCCAGACACATATCCTGCACTCCATACAGAAAACTCCAATCTGTGCAGGCGTCGGCACGATTCTGCCTGAAGAATCATAAAGTTTTGTACGACTCATGTCTAGTCCACTATACACATTTGAGATGAATCCATATGCCTGAATGAGATATGCCCACCGCTATTGTCCATCGTTCCCTGGTGTCCACCAGGGACTAATCGTAAGTGTTTGTCTATTGATGACTCAACCATGAACGAGGAGCTGAACATAAGTTATCCAGTAGGACAGGATTGCCGCATATACTAGGAGTGCTACCCAAGAATGCAAGATAAAGATATATATAGACTTGCAACTAGTATGAATGTATGGCATACACATCTGTGAATTGTGATTGATTTGTCTGGATGAGGCTGGGCATTGCCAGCCCATCCTAGAGTAGATCTCTAGACTTAACTACGTCAGTTTGTATTGACGGGCTCGATTATTGTAAGCGTTAGGCACAAATGGCTGAGATGACATTGTCGCCAGAGACCATATTAGTGTATTCATTGATATATAGTAGGCAGACCAGATCTGAGATATATATAATTAGTACTTAGATTGTTAGTGAGTCAGAAATATAATAATATAGGAATCTAGAGTAGAATTCTAGTGAGGTATTATTGAATTTGGATTTGATGCTGCTGATGTTGTCTTTACTATATAATAGATCTAGACAAAATTGTTAGGGTAATTAATGTAATTAAATTTGTGGCCCTGCAGGTCTGTTTATGAAACTTATTCAGATTGTTCTTACTGTGTGGCATGGTACGAAAGATTAGATATTAAGTACCTCTCGTTTTAAATGCAGTCGAAACCTTAAGTAGACGGATTCCCCCCAAATCCGTAACATTTAGGATAGGAGCCTCGTAACACCGATGATGGCGATTATTATAATCATATGCGTCCGGCTGATAGAGATTTTTGTGGACACATTTTATTCTGTCGAAATCTTTCATGTTTTTTTGCGTCAGACAATGTTCAAGGAACGGCAGGAAATACAGTTAAGTCAACACGATCAACCTGGCTTTAAATGAGGAGAATTACTGTAAAGAAAATATCATCAGGGGCAGATCCAAACTGGATTTGAATCTTTTTTCATTCCTTTGATGGAAATTACCGGGACTTACCTTTTTTTAATTACAGGGATCTTCTAGATTCAGTCACGATGAGATTATTTTTTTAAAATTATTTCAGCGAACGATATTAGACAATGGCAATCGTTCTTATTAAACAAAGTCGGCAGCTAAATTTTTTGAACATTTTGCACATTATGAATAATCATGGAGATTTCCCGCCCAATCTGTAAAGAGCTGCGTTTCGGTAAAGTAAAATCTATTAACACATTTCATACTGTTAAACAGCTCTACTGACTAAACTGAACAAGCGTTTGTTCACTCGGCGTAGAATTATTTATGGTTAAAAGCCTCGAGTCGATGAAAGCTTCCACTGCATCCCACAATATTTCTACAGTTTATGAAGATCCTTCAGAAAATGTATTTCTTTCTTTTTTTTTTTTTTTGTATTTTAAAACTTTATTATCGAATATTTTTAGCGATTCTATTGCTGCAATTATTTCTCAGGCCTATGACCGTTCCCCCTTTTCCAATTCAAAACACAAGTGCTTTTGCCTGATACAGAACAGTTGCATAATTTAGGAAACTCTCATAATGATAAAAATTTGCTTGAACTTTAATTGGTGTGAAATCCAAGTGTGTGAACATTCGTGGGTACCCGGATGTGTGTGTGTGTGTGTGTGTGTGTGTGTGTGTATGTGTGAGAGAGAGTGTGTGTGAGAGTATGGTGTCAGTGCAGGTGAGTAATTGTAGTGCTCAGCAGATTAGAGATAAAACAAACGACAAACATTTTTTAAAAAGTAGGTAAAGCACTTGAATTAAGACCTCATACAGGACACTTGAGCAATTTACGCCAATAAGAAAGATTTGGTGAACAAAACGTTAACGGAACTCTGTTTCGGAGAATTACGGTTTTTCATTTACGTGCGTGCCTTAATTTGTTTTTGGCCTCGACGTATTACACAATGGACGCCAAGTTACTTCCGGTCTGTACCTTTCCTGGAATCCTTCAGCAGATCCTCGGAAATAATTGGGTTCTCTCAACTGCTACTGTAAACTAAGCCAGGCAGCGGTGAGGGAATGATAGTTCCAATCTGTTAAGATCGGCCTCAGCCGTTATTGATTACGCATGCTGAAAGCCAGAGTAATCGCAGTGAAAGCTGATACTTTGAAGAGAAGCCATTAAGCTCGACAAAACGTCGCAGACAGTTGGGCTAATGCCAGTATCATAAATAGTTGTAACTGGTTCATGGTGATTGTCAGAGTATGGGCTTCGTGGGGCTTTTATCTTGCATGCGTTTGTTTTCATTAATACTGACACTTCTTCTTATTTTGAGAAAATAGGTAAGATTTAATGATATCGTGTGATTAGTCTGCAGTTGTTCCCGCCATCGTGACATAAACCCCCCCCCCCCCACACACACACACACACTGACACACGTTTTTTTTTTCTTTTTGTTTATTTCTTTCTTTTTGTACTTGTTGCTGTTGTTGCTGTTTTGTTTTTAAAAAATTAGGGGAGTGGAAAGGGGGGGGGGGGGAGGGCCCAGGGGGGCAGGGGGAGTTCATTGTTAAGACTGTTCCAATGCTATCATTGTTTTATAAGGTAAATTGAGAATGTGTTATTATTACCATTAAGACCAATTTTATCACAGAGAAGATTATTGTCTTTATTTATACAGGACGGTAAACTGAACTGGAACAGTTATATATTCGATCGGTCATGTCATATAGGGGAAACTGCTAGAAAAGTCCGTTCATGGGTCCTTCATCAGGGTACAACTACAAGCTATCCAATGCACAGTTGCGAAGGATATCATTTGAAATGCTTTGATTAATTCTTTGTCATATTATGTTTTGCACGAATACTTATTTCACAGAACTACTATGGTATCAGTCTTCTAATTTATCTCATATTAAATTGCTAAAAGTAGTGTCGTTAAACCCATGTCATTACTTCCATGCACTTTGTTTGGCCATTTCAGCGAATTCGCCGCCATGTTGGAGAAAACAGGTGTATCAAACTTACTGTTACCTGACGGAAGTTACACGGTTGTGGCCCCTACAAACAAAGCTTTCGCCCACCTTCTAGAGAGGCAGTTCAAGGTTATCAGAAACGACCCTGTGCGTTTGAAAAAGGTAGGATACAACAATCTGTGCGCCCAAAGCAAAAAGGTTGAGAGACATTAATTCTCCAGCCTGACCCACTTTTATCAAAACAAAGACGCTAATGCACAACATATGCCAGTAACACTCTTTTTTTCTGTTAGTGTGAAAGAAATCATCTCATGACAAGGAAAAAAAAACACATACGCGAATAGTTGTTTTCGCTTCGAAGGACTAATGTTTGAAATTCTCTGCGCCAGTCTTGGAGAGAAATTGAACACTGTATGGCGTTTGAACACACGTTGAAGAGCCATCGTTTTACGTACCGAATATCATGAATGATTTTGTTTTTCTTTCTTCTTTTTAAAAATAAATGTACCTGTGTGTATGTGTGTGTGGGAGTGTGTGTATGTGTGAAGAAGTGCAGGTATGAAATAAAACGGTATAAGGCGAGTAGAGCCTGGTCGTTAAGTGGACAGGGCCCAGTACCATTGCTATGTGTCGTTATTGTTACTCTCATAATCATTACAGTTATCATTTTTATCATCACTTTATTAATCATCATTATTATTGTTGTTACTGTTATCAGTATTACTGTTATCATATTTATAAATGTTAATGTTTATCAGCGCATCATGGGGAGAGAGATTCTGCATATTTATTATAATCATAATTATTGTTCTGGGGAAGCAATAGCTTTTGATTTGAAAATCTATTAAGAGGTTGAATCAGAAATCAACAAACGTTCTGCCATTTGAGAACCAGTTTGCAGTTAGTTTATTCATATATTTGTGGGTTTTTTGGTGGTTTTTTTTGTGTATCATCGCTTTGTTTTGTAATTCTACCATAATTGCTGTCTACTTCGTCTTTCTTTCTTCTCGTTTACTCTTCAGGCCTTCTCTCTCGCATCACTCAATTTTAGTTTTCTTTTTAACTCTATGTGAGCGGATAGAAAATATGGATAGGTCTATTAAACCTTTGCCATCTGCCATTTTTCCTCTGTTAGTAAATAGTTGCTGTTGTCCCCTGTTATCTCAACCATCCGCAGTTCTTGGTCCCTTTTTTTATACCTCATCTATGTAAGTCTCGTCTGTGTTAATGTTTTACTTTTTCAAGACGCCCCCTCACAATATAACAACCATAAATCAAGAACTACTACACTACAACAACAACAACTACTACTGCTACATTTACTGCAACTATTAACTACAACTTTCATTCTCCCACAGTTCATACAGCGACACGTACTGTATCGCATGGTCCTGAAATGTTCTGTCCCCGAACGAGGTGTCTACACTGTTGTCTCAATGCAAGGGGATGAGACTGACTTCGGTTACGATTCTCGGAAACGGCTCTACGTCGGCAAGCACTCGCGAGTTCTCGGTGACGACACGCTGACGTCAAACGGCGTCTTGTACAAAGTGGATCATGTGCTGCCCTGCTCGTGCGAGCGAGCCATGCTCACCAAGCACAAACGATATATCACAAGTCACAGCTATAGAAGAAGGTATCGGTAAAAATCACTCTGACCAGAGAACTTCATCGGGGACATAGAGTTCTAAGACAAGACGAACAAATGAGTATCATCAGCATAACAATACGGGCACACAGGATGAAACAGCTGCCAAATCCACCCAGATATTTTCTGCTTGGTCGATATCATGGATAAGCCCACTTCACTCTCCTTTCTCATTAGTAAGTGGACATCGACCGGCGACAGGCACTTAAAGAAGTTCAAGTACCTGGGTCTTCTTGTCTAGACGTTTCATCACGGACCATCGGGATTTTCCAGCCTCTAGAAAAACACTGTTTCATCTTCTTTCATTACAATATCATGGTTTTATGATTGCCTTATGCAGTGATATACTGTTTCTTATATGTAGGTTGCAGGCGAAGAACGTCAGGGGTTACAAAGGTTTGGAGAAATTCGCATTTTAAAGTCCATAAGTTGAAAATAGGATGCCTTATATAATGTTGCTCCTATAGCTGGACAACGGTTGTTTTTCACTTAATTGGTATGGGAGGAACAAAGCTGAAGATATTAGCTAAGACCTGGGGGAGGTAACCATAAAACTCGCATTTTGACGTTCTGCCCCTGTAGTCATCATAAGTTTTTGAAGTGCTTCGGTGAAGACAGATGCCCCCACTGAAGCATACACACTAGTAGACATACTGAGTTGCAAAGCTTTATGGTTTGGGAGTGGTACTATGGAAATCCGTATTGCTATCAAATTAATTCATTCATATTTTGATTTTTAGAAATTTTTATTTTTACCCTGACACGGACAGGAAGAAAATGTCTGTGAATTCTACCTTTGGTTGTCCACTAAAAGAATTCCTTTTTCGTATCTCAAAAAACAACAAACCAATGTTATATGAACTAGCTTAATGACAACTGTCCCTCTTGTAGAACTTTGATGGTGCTACATTGTCCTATCTTGAGGAAATGTTATTGACTTTCACGGCTGCTAAGACTCAATTATTGCAGTGAGGGAAAGCGGTGGTATACAATGCATAATTATTTAGACATGCACCCCCGGAAGAAAGTTGCTTTCACTCTCTCTGTATTTCTGTTTGCCGCCGGATTGTCTGTCTGCCTGTCTGTCTGTGCGTAATCATGTGTGAATCTACCTTGCAGCACATATCTTATACTTGTAGAATTCATTGGGAGTTCAATATAATGAAAGCCTTCTTTGATTTCTTTCATGTATCAGACACATAATGTAGGAAGTGCAAATTCTGGCCACAGACACCCTTTCACTTGTGGGGAACAGAGAGAAATCCTCTTACTGTATGAAATATATTGTTTTTTTGGGGTCATAAAAATATTGATATGTAACAATATTGAATGGTTTTTATTTTCACTACCGCATTCTCAGTAAACTGCATAGATATTATTCATTTTGAATTGGATTTTATTATTTTATTTTGTGTCATTCATCCTATTGTGTATAAATTGCTCCAAGACAAACTATATCCTAAAACTGTTTGCAAGGCTGATAATGTTTTTTTTATGTTACATTTATATAAAAAGAGCTACGAAAAGAAAAATGAAATGTGAACAGGACTGGAACTTTTCAAGATGGGAAAGTGGCCTGGGTTTTTTTTTTTTTTTGACTTGTTCTGTTTATTCTATCGTGTCTTCTACTGAAGGAGAAGGTAGAATTAAAGTTTTGAAATGATTAGGGCCTACGTTATTTGGTGGAGGAAGAAAACTTATGGGTGGGAGATCGATCACACTTTAGCGCCACAGGGACAAAACCTGCAATATGTTTGTAAAAACTGTAGCATACACTAAAACAATACTGACACAACGACATTAACACATACACACACAGAGAATAAACGAAAGTTACGTGGAAATTACACAGGTGTGGATCTATCTAGATGTACATTTTTGTTGATGTTTATTTAACCAAACTGCAATGTTCCATAGATTCAGACTGAGCGTCTTGTCTTTCAGTTTCTTTCATTCATCTAACTGTCATCTATCCATCTGACGTTCTTCTGTAAACAATGCTCTCTCGATATCACAATGCAAGCAGATCTGGGGTTCGGCATAAGACTAAATAAAATGGCTGCCTGGGGCTTCGCTGTATAAACATGTATCTGAACATTTTCAGAATGTTATTTAAAATGTTCTAGAAGGTGGAGAATGACATTCATGATGCTATTTTTTTAAGTTTACAAGGAGCAGCTTTTTCACCTCGACCATCAACTGTATTATGCATAAATTACTGTTCTTGCGTAGCTCACTTATTGCAAGGCTTTAATCTCTAATACACTAGCTAAGCATGACGTCTACAAGGTCCCGCAGCTGATTTTGTTAACCCTATTGTCAAACTTGGCCAATGCTGCGTTTCAAAGCTAACTCTGTGGATACGTTGGCTGAAAATGGTTTCTGCAGCTTCTCCACAATTTACTCTGTTAACACTTTGCCAACTATGGCCTCTACAGTTTCACATAGCTTACTCTATTAACACTTTGCCAACTATGGCCTCTACAGTTTCACATAGCTTACTCTATTAACACTTTGCCAACTATGGCCTCTACAGTTTCACATAGCTTACTCTATTAACACTTTGCCAACTATGGCCTCTACAGTTTCCCATAGCTTGCTAAATAAGATATTTACAAGTGTACATACCTGAGAGCAGCATCATGTCTATAAATCCGGCCATGTAAGCTGTAGGCCCTACGAGATTCCCGATCCTAAAATGGGAAATAAAGCGTAATTATCTTGTTGCATGTGCCTGACTGCGACATTGCAGTTTTAGAATTTGAGCTCAGACCCCGTAGTGATGGCAACAGTCAGTGTGAACTTGGTTGGATGTTGTTACTTAAATGGCATAATGTTCAGGGCACATAATTCCTATTGGAATGTATTTTGCCCTCAGAGTTTAGAAGGGACACAATATAAAGTGTCTGTAAATACGTTGTTTTGGATGTTGTCAGTTGCCTTAATGTATATAGTTGGGCTGAAACTTGTCTGTGATCTTTTAGAAAGTTAAAATTCTCATACTGTTATTTGTTGAAAATGTGTTACAGAAACATCGTTCGGGACCTGGAATGATGCTGTCAATTCCCATGCTGTAGACAATTTTGTGTTTGTTGGAATGTATTACAGAAATGTAGTCGGGGACCTGTGCTGATGTTGGTTATATTTTATTATAGAGATTATTTTATTCTCATCACGGAGACAGTGCTGTTTCCTTATGTCCTTGTATGTTTTCACTGCAGACACTGACTGTTCAGTCACAGTAATAGACGATCAAATCTTAAAATGCCACAGTTCACACATCAGTGATCTTTCCAGCCCCACAAAAAAACATTCTTTCATACTTATTGACGTAAAATTTACGTTTTTCATTCACCAAGTTTTACTCAGCAGCATTACTAAGTAATATATTACTTACATAAACTTTGCATATCAAGACCACTGTACAACCGTATAGGCCTAACGCCATGTATTATAAAACTGCATCAGTTTAATAATATAAAAACAAAACAAAAACTAATTTAACATAATATATACGATGTAGACAATACTTAAATCTTACTAACTAGTCATTAGCGTATAGGGGATGGACGAGTATGGAAACGAGTTTGGTCACGGACAATAATATTGTTCTTCACAGTCACTTTGTTTAGTTGATTATGATTAGAAATTACCATCCTATCAGAGTGCAAAATCTTAATTGGTACGGTAAAATCATTGGTATTAACACTACATAAATACATAATTATATTTCTTTTCTTTCTTTTAGTTTGTATTAAATGTATATTTCTCCGTGCATTGGATCTAAAATTATGACATAAACTCATCCTGTGACTAAAATATAACCCATTGAAACTATCAAGTTTTCTTCCAGCCTTGTAAAAGCTTTCACTAAGAGTTTTTTGTGGGTGGACAACGGCGGATCAGTGGTGATTATGGCCATTTTCACACAGAAAGGGTTGATCACTACCTGAATTGAACCAAAGACTCTAGAAACCATAAGATGAGATACTCCCTTCTTTACACCTCTAAAACAATTGTGCACACAATTTGCACGCTGATCGGGGGAGGGGCCCAATGGCATTTAGCATGAAATGAATGCTTGATATATGATAAATTACTGATGCAGATATGTTACAGTGTTTCCGCGACTAGAAAGAAAGAAAAACTAGCCAGAGTTTTCCCACAGCGATTGACGTTTTAACATACAAAATAAGTGACGTCAATGAAGGCTTGCAGCCATGGTTGAACAATGAACAAAATTCAATGTTTTCCCTATTGGGATTTGTCAAACGCGGCACTATTCGCCGCTGGGTGGCGGGTGCGAAATCGGTGCACGCTAAAAGTCCTAGCTGTCTCGTTTTGTTGTGTCTAGTATCTTTGATTGAACGGACCGACGAAATGGAGTATAATTATTATGTTTCCAGCTGTTTTAATTCCTATATTTCAGCTTTTGTTGCATTCGGAAATCAAAGTGTCATGAATATCTTTTGACTGTGAAAGACGGCTCGAGAATAGAATGCTTTGTTTGTCTTCCTGACGTATATTTCTCATGTTCCAGCCGATCGTAAATGTAAATTCTATTCAGTCATAAAACAATGTACAGTTCTATCCGATTACCGTTGCCTTAACATCTGTTATGAAAGAAAGTGAAAATGTGCGTGTCCGCTCTGCATACAGTTATGCTGAATTTACTCCATGCCATTTGTAGAATTATCTAGATATTCATACTCACCTTCAGGTATGTCTCTCGTCATTCTTGCTATATGTTATCATTTTTTAAGTATCCATCATCGTGTTGGTTATTAGTACATGGCAGTTTAGCCACCTTAATGCTGTTGAATTCAATCTTTAGGTCAAGCCGCCTTTATAAAGACTAATAAATTAATTGATAATATTATTAGTTTTTCTCTGTGTTATTTCGAAAATTCTTACGTTGGTTAAAATATTTCACACTGAGGTCACACTACGAAACCGTGGGCGTTGTCACTGCTGAGTGTGTAATCCATGACAGAGAACGCCCATGCCAGGAGGCAAAAACAAAGAGCAACAACATCAAAATTAATGCTTGGGCCAAATTTTCAAAGTGGTGAACTGTCCCAGCGCAATTGATATTGGCGAGGAAAAAAAAATAACATTATTTTTTGGATATTTTTGCAATACAACACACGAGAAGTTATTTATTTTTATTTAATAAAAAGTGTCATTACATGTCATTTCTATACCAGTGGACCTTGAAGCATAAGTCAACACTAATCCATCTTTGCAGAAATAATAGATTAGGTGCTATGAAGAATGTGTATTTTGCAAAATTTTCCAGTGTGCAGCATTTGGAAAGAATTGCAATGTACATGTATTTTTTTTTCTTGGTCAGGAAAAACATATGTGTTGTCAAGCTAGTCGGAATTTGTTAGACTCATTCCAGGCTTCATTTGAGGCTAATTGGGTTAAAGTCATTGTCAAAGATCTTCCAAGTGTACTGAGATCTCCTTTTCACGGTACAGGTGTTGTCTGAAATTGTATTTATTTTAGATTAATTGGCTCGTTCCTGATGAGTACATTCGCTCAGTAAAAAGATAGACTTATTATCATTGCCCTCTAAGCGGTCGAGGGTACACTGGACTTGCCCATTTGCTGAATAGTCCCTTGACTTTTTCATTATCATCATCATCGCCATCTACATAATCATCTTTTTTCAACTACACCGACTCCATTACAACACAGGAGCTGTGTAGTTGCCTATTGGTGTCCAATGCCTATACTTCAGTCCTAAACGAACCTGCGCATTTATTTTTTTTCCCACGTCCAATCTTCATCCTTTCACCAACAGCATCTTCTTCCTCTACCTCCCATATAGACGGACACCATCTCACCATGTTTTGTGTAGAACAACAATGTCATTTTTTGCTGTCATGATCAACCAGCACACACCGGCAGTATTCGTTTTATTGTGTTTTGTTGTAACGTTGACATGGTAGAACATCATCACTATTTTATGTAGACACTGGAGGTAAAATGTTACTTTATATTATACTGTCATTATAAACCAGCACATTGTATTATCTTTAGTGTGTGTTTTTTCACGTATAAGTCATTTAATACTCAGCAAATTGTCATCACACCGAGGTCTTAATGCTGGAAGAGAGAAACAGTCAGTGGAACAAAGAGACATAGATTTAAGACGTTTTCAAAGATAGTTTGAAAGAAACAAAACCAAACAAAGCAGAAAAAAGGAAAACCGTTCAGCTTGAGCTGTTCTGGCTGTCTCAAGGTTCACGTCATAATCATATTAGCATAATTTTGTATTCTCATGAAATATTTTATTGACATATGGTGAAATTTGGCTGATTTCTGTTCGTTTTTGTCAAATTTAGGTGATAAATGACTGCACATGCTAGTAACATAGGCCTCGCCATGCATGGCACAATAATTAATTATAATTGTTGGTTATTTCAGATTTAAATATTGATATATTAGCACAGCTCACTGATCACCAGTGCATGTATATTTTGATAATTATTTTTGCTTTAATAAAATGAATAGTTCACTGAGAGCCTCATATTTTCTTGAACTATTGTATTTTAGTTGATATATTATAACTGTTGTTGTTGTTGGTGGTGGTGGCCGTGGTGGTGGCGGTGGTGGTGGTAATGGTGGTGGTGGTGGCGGTGGTGGTGGCGGTGGTGGTGATGGTGTTGGTGTTGGTGGTGGTGGCGGTAGTGGTGGTGGCGGTGGTGGCGGTGGTAATGGTGATGGTGTTGGTGGTGGTGGTGGTGGCGGTGGTAATGGTGATGGTGTTGGTGGTGGTGGTATTCGTGGTGGTGGTGGTGGTGGTGGAGGTAGTGGTGGTGGTGGTGGTGGTGGTGGTAATGGTGGTGATGGTGGTGGTGATGGTGGTGATGGTAGTGATGGTGATGGTGTTGGTGGTCTCATTTCCACTTTTCTGTTGTTTTATTCAAGACTGCTATTTATTGTCTTCTTCTGAGTATACTTGTGAATATGATTGTGTGAAGTACTGTGAACGTCCGTCGTTAGCCAGCGTGCCGCTAAACCATTCAGTTTAAATTCTGATCTCTGTAGCCTACTATTCTATTGGTGGTCGAGCGCTGCCCATGTGGAAGAGAAATTACCGTGTTCAGAAGGTATGAAGTATCATTTTACAACAGGATCAGACAAAAAAATGAAACAGAACAAAATTGTCATAAAATTTACAAGACTTAAGCAATGTTTCAATCACACATGATTATATTTTATTGTGTCCCATGTTACCAGTTATGTTACATTGCTATTTTAACTCTATAGACCTACGGTGCCTAACATCGAACATCAATAAGGAGAATGTTGACATCGCACGTACGGCTACCATATTAATACAAGAACTTGAGGAGAAATAGACGTGGTACGTGCAGCTAAACAATATATTTTTAGTTGAGTCTTAGCAAAAAACAATAACAACGACAAAAAAAAACACAACAACTCACACTTCGACTTTGAACGGATTTAAATTTGGCTCAGTTACGAATCATGCTGCCTTTTGTAATTTCTGAAAATGAAATAAGGCAACTGAATGATTCAGTGTAAGCTTGAAAGTGCAAGCCCTGAGTAATTTTATAATGAATCAATTTACTAATTAAATGAAGCAAATATACATGGAAATATCAATGAGAGCAACACAAAAAATCCATACCAGCAAACTAAAGTTGGGTTCTCATGTATACGGAAACGGAAACGACAAAAACCCTTCAAGTAGTGAAATGGAAAGAATATTTCCGCACACCGTTTCCGTACACATGAGAACCCAGCTTAAGAAGCCTAAAGTGTCACGAACACGTTAATTCTTCATGATTCTCAGGGTTTTATCCAAGGGGAACAACCATGACATTCTGAAACGACAACTAAACGAAGAGTTGCTTTCCTTAGATTTCCCCCTTTGTTGACACCGCTTGCACAGACTGCCAGAGGACTGTGATTAATAACTACACTCAAAAAGCACAGCTTAAAGTCAGATCTGGGGTCTCGTAACTTTACATTACCGGTACTTAACATCACCAAGGTGAACAAGCCTTATCGAACAATATTGCAGATTTAATTTTGGCGGGTTTGTTTGTCAGTTCATCATTAATCCTTTGAGAGAATTTGCTGAACATTTTGCTACATGTACCTTCAATATACATGTACGGAAGTCCTCAAGTCTCTTGCGCTATGGATACTAATTTTAAAGCCCCCTTTTGTGACTCCAGAGCTAGAGAGCTCCTCCCGAAATACTCCTAACAACAGACTTATTAATTATTCTTTTAGATTTTCTTTTCATTTTCCTCCTGTTTTTTTTTTCTTTGGTTGAAAAGGGGGGGGGGGCAGGGCTAGGGATTCGATAAGATTTAGGGTTGTGTTTAAGAACGGGGTTAGGGACACGTAGGTGTGCATGCGTGCCCCTAGCGCAAAACGCTTGGCGGGCGTACGCATCAGTGACAATAGCCGTCAAATAAAGCCTTGCATGAAGACCAAACGTCAATAGCGTCCGTGACTTTCATTTAGAATCATAAAAGCACCAGGGAGTGAGTCTTTGAGAGAAACGACCACCTCATAGAGACCCTTCTAATGTATATTGTTTTATACAAAATACGGCAATGTTATGTCTGTTTGTTAGTTGATGCTTTAGTGTAGCAGATGTCTGTCGTAGTTTTCCTCTGAATACAAACATGAGAACACGAAATGGTTTATGCAAGGTAATAATACAAGAAGACATCGCGGCCTTAGTTAGTTCTTGCTTGCACTATCTAAATTTTCTGAAAAAAAAAACCAAAAAAAAAAAACTGGAGATCATCTAGTGAGTACATGCAGAAGAATGCAGGGTTTTGGCACTTTTTTTAAAAATGTGTTGTGAGACTTATCAAGCTGTTGACTGTTCCGGTCTATTCTGATTTCTTATGAAAAGGCTAAAGCCGTAAAACATTTAACGTCGAATTTCTTGGTTGTGCAAAAAAGTGGAGTCGGGACAAAAAAGAACTTAGGTCACCAATGACAGATCCAAAACAACAACAACATGAACCCATTGCCCAACTGAATCGGTGAAACTACTGTCATCAGCAATTATACGCCCCGCAATTACAGGAACTTGGGACTGGAACCTCCACCTTGGCTATCTTTTGCCTGGACGGTAGCACTTGACACCAGGCCCACACTGACTTGATGAGGTCATTGGCTGAACATCGAGCTGATGAACTTCCCAAACTGCCACATTTGGGATACCTGGATTTGATACCATCAGATAAATAATATATCAACATGTTTCAGTGAAATGAGATTTACTTTCATTGTCCACACCACGGTAAGACTAGCGGTGGAACAACTAATATTTTGTTCTCAATATGGATGTTACAATTAAGGCCGCTTTCTCTAAGCCTATTTTCTTTTAAACGTACGTACGCTCTTTCATGCACAGGTCTCGCATTTATTTTCCATTTCTATGGTGCGTTTTTGTGTATGTCCCATGGAAATACCCAGGATGAAATAGCAGGAAGCAGAATCATTTTAAAACAACGCACTTTTTCTACACCCGCTGTTTCGACCACTGACATGTACGTAAAAGGCATTAAAGCTATGGACTACGGAAAGAGGGCTTTGGGTGTTAAGATTAAAAGATGAAAAACATCTGAACCTGGTATTGCAGGAATCGATGCTGAAATGGCTATGGTTTACAATTAAAGAACCAGGTACATCACCATGCTCATAAGCGAAATTGCATGACTCGGGCAATATTGCATCTTTTTCATTATTGCCCGCACGAAGCCCGAAAACATAGTTTGAATTGTATTGCAACCCTTAAGACAGAAAGCTGATCTCCTGAAAGAGGAAGCAAATCAAACTGCATTTTGTCGGAAGTGAGATGGACTCGGGGGAAAACCAAACTTGCCAAGTTTTAAAGTGAGACAGGCTAGGCCAAGGCCGAATGTTTATTTTACAGTGCAAATCTCCTATCTCACACCTTTGAGCATTCACCATGAAGCAGCTTTTCATCTTCCTGTAATGTGAAGAAAAATGAATTGGGCTATTTCCTTACGAGCGTGACTACCGTATGTTATGACAGAGATACTTAACTAGAGCCGGTTTGCAAGTAGATAGCGGGGTTCTGTGAATTTTACAAGGCTGTCAGGTCTTAAACTAAGATATTATCATTGCCCTCTAAGCGGTCGAGGGTACTCTAGACTTGCCCATTTGCTGAATAGTCCCTTGACTTTTTCATTATCATCATCATCGCCATGTACATAATCATCTTTTTTCAACTACACCGACTCCATTACAACACAGGAGCTGTGTAGTTGCCTATTGGTGCCCAATGCCTACACTTCAGTCCTAAACGAACCTGCGCATTTATTTTTTTTCCCACGTCCAATCTTCATCCTTTCACCAACAGCATCTTCTTCCTCTACCTCCCATATAGACGGACACCATCTCACCATGTTTTGTGTAGAACAAAAATGTCACTTTATGCTGTCATGATCAACCAGCACACACCGGCAGTATTCGTTTTATTGTGTTTTGTTGTAACGTTGACATGGTAGAACATCATCACTATTTTATGTAGACACTGGAGGTAAAATGTTACTTTATATTATACTGTCATTATAAACCAGCACATTGTATTATCTTTAGTGTGTGTTTTTTCACGTATAAGTCATTTAATACTCAGCAAATTGTCATCACACCGAGGTCTTAATGCTGGAAGAGAGAAACAGTCAGTGGAACAAAGAGACATAGATTTAAGACGTTTTCAAAGATAGTTTGAAAGAAACAAAACCAAACAAAGCAGAAAAAAGGAAAACCGTTCAGCTTGAGCTGTTCTGGCTGTCTCAAGGTTCACGTCATAATCATATTAGCATAATTTTGTATTCTCATGAAATATTTTATTGACATATGGTGAAATTTGGCTGATATCTGTTCGTTTTTGTCAAATTTAGGTGATAAATGACTGCACATGCTAGTAACATAGGCCTCGCCATGCATGGCACAATAATTAATTATAATTGTTGGTTATTTCAGATTTAAATATTGATATATTAGCACAGCTCACTGATCACCAGTGCATGTATATTTTGATAATTATTTTTGCTTTAATAAAATGAATAGTTAACTGAGAGCCTCATATTTTCTTGAACTATTGTATTTTAGTTGATATAACTGTTGTTGTTGTTGGTGGTGGTGGCCGTGGTGGTGGTGGTGGTGGTGGCGGTGGTAGTGGTGGTGGTGGTAGTGGTGGTGGTGGTGGTGGCGGTGGTGGTGGCGGTGGTGGTGATGGTGTTGGTGGTGGTGGCGGTAGTGGTGGTGGCGGTGGTGTTGGTGGTGGTGATGGTGTTGGTGGTGGTGGCGGTGGTAATGGTGATGGTGTTGGTGGTGGTGGTGGTGGCGGTGGCGGTGCTGGTGGTAGTGGTGGTGGTGGTGGTGGAGGTAGTGGTGGTGGTGGTGGTAATGGTGGTGATGGTGGTGGTGATGGTGGTGATGGTAGTGATGGTGATGGTGGTCTCATTTCCACTTTTCTGTTGTTTTATTCAAGACTGCTATTTATTGTCTTCTTCTGAGTATACTTGTGAATATGATTGTGTGAAGTACTGTGAACGTCCGTCCTTAGCCAGCGTGCCGCTAAACCATTCAGTTTAAATTCTGATCTCTGTAGCCTACTATTCTATTGGTGGTCGAGCGCTGCCCATGTGGAAGAGAAATTTACCGTGTTCAGAAGGTATGAAGTATCATTTTACAACAGGACCAGACAAAAAAATGAAACAGAACAAAATTGTCATAAAATTTACAAGAATTAAGCAATGTTTCAGTCACACATGATTATATTTTATTGTGTCCCATGGTACCAGTTATGTTACATTGCTATTTTAACTCTATAGATATACGGCGCCTAACATCGACCATCATTAAGGAGAATGTTGACATCGCACGTACGGCTAACATATTAATATCAGAACTTGAGGAGAAATAGACGTGGTACATGCAACTAAACAATCTATTTTTAGTTAAGTCTTAGCAAAAAACAACAACAACGACAAAAAAAAAAACACAACAACTCACACTCCGACTTTGAACGGATTTAAATTTGGCTCAGTTACGAATCATGCTGCCTTTTGTAATTTCTGAAAATGAAATAAGGCAACTGAATGATTCAGTGTAAGCTTGAAAATGCAAGCCCTGAGTAATTTTATAATGAATCAATTTACTAATTAAATGAAGCCAATATACATGGAAATACCAATGGGAGCAACACAAAAAATCCATACCAGCAAACTAAAGTTGGGTTCTCATGTATACGGAAACGGAAACGACAAAAACCCTTCAAGTAGTGAAATGGAAAGAATATTTCCGCACACCGTTTCCGTACACATGGGAACCCAGCTTAAGAAGCCTAAAGTGTCACGAACACGTTAATTTTTCATGATTCTCAGTTTTATCCAAGGGGAACAACCATGACATTCTGAAACGAGAACTAAACGAAGAGTTGCTTTCCTCAGATTTCCCCCTTTGTTGACACCGCTTGTACAGAATGCCAGAGGACTGATTAATAATTAATACACTCAAAAAGCACAGCTTAAAGTCAGATCTGGGGTCTCGTAACTTTACATTACAGGTACTTAACTTTTACATCACCAAGGTGAACAAGTCCTATCGAACAATATTGCAGATTTAATTTAGGCGGGTTTGTTTGTCAGTTCATCATTAATCCTTTGAATGAATTTGCTGAACATTTTGCTACATGTACCTTCAATATGCATGTACGTAAGTCCCCAAGTCTCTTGCGCCAGGGATACGAATTTTAAAGCCCCCTTTTGTGAGTCCAGAGCTAGAGAGTTCCTCCAGAAATACTCCTAGCAACAGCCTTATTAATTATTCTTTTAGATTTTCTGTTCGTTTTCCTCCTGTTTTTTTTTTTTTTTTATCTTTGGTTGAAAAAGGGGAAGGGGGGGGGGGGAGGGGGAGGAGGCAGGCTAGGGATTCGATAAGATTTAGGGTTGTGTTTAAGAATGGGGTTAGGGATACGTAGGTGTGCATGCGTGCCCCTAGCGCAAAACGCTTGGCGGGCGTACAAATCAGTGACAATAGCCGTCCAAACGTAAATAGCGTCCGTGACTTTCATTTAGACTCATAAAAGCACCGGAGAGTAAGTCTTTGAGAGAAACGACCAACCACCTCATTGAGACCCTTCTAATGTATATTGTTTTACACAAAATACGGCAATGTTATGTCTGTTTGTTAGTTGATGCTTTAGTGTAGCAGATGTCTGTCGTGGTTTTCCTCTGAATGCAAACATGAGAACACGAAATGGTTTATGCAAGGTAATAATACAAGAAGACATCGCGGCCTTAGTTAGTTCTTGCTTGCACTATCTAAATTTTCTGAAAAAAAAACAAAAAAACAAAACTGGAGATCATCTAGTGAGTACATGCAGAAGAATGCAGGGTTTTGGCACTTTTTTTAAAATGTGTTGTGAGACTTATCAAGCTGTTGACTGTTCCGGTCTATTCTAATTTCTTATGAAAAGGCTAAAGCCGTAAAACATTTAACGTCAAATTTCTTAGTTGTGCAAAAAAGTGGAGTCGGGACAAACAAACAAGAACTGAGGTCACCAATGACAGATCCAAAACAACAACAACATGAACCCATTGCCCAACTGAATCGGTAAAACTACTGTCATCAGCAATTATACGCCCCGCAATTACAGGAACTTGGGACTGGAACCTCCACCTTGGCTATCTTTTGCCTGGACGGTAGCACTTGACACCAGGCCCACACTGACTTGATGAGGTCATTGGCTGAACATCGAGCTGATGAACTTCCCAAACTGCCACATTTGGGATACCTGGATTTGATACCATCAGATAAATAATATATCAACATGTTTCAGTGAAATGAGATTTACTTTCATTGTCCACACCACGGTAAGACTAGCGGTGGAACAACTATTTTTTTTTTTTTTTTTGGCTCAGATTGAAATGCGAATTTTAATGCATTCATTTTGTGCATGACTCAGAAATTAGATATTGCTATTAAGTTTGCTCAGATTATTATGAAGTTACTTTTTCTGCAAGTCTAGTAATTGAAAAAGTAGATAAGATTAAATAGGAATTACATTTACAGAAATAGAAATATTCCTAGGTAAGAGAGAGATCAAACCTAGTGGGCTTCTGCCATGTATTCTAGTAGTGTCCTGTACTGAATACTTTGTAGTCGGCTGTTCTCGAACCCTTTAGGTTTTTTCATTATCAGCTGACAGTTTTGTCATTCAGTTACATCCGCTGGTATATAATCATGCAGTTTTCCACGTACATGTGCTTCCAGCAACTAAAAATACTGAATGAATAAGACAAATATTAATGAATTATAGATTAAATAAAAGATCTATTAAGATACACCGAAAGTATAGATAATAAATAATAGTGTACTGAATACTTTGTTGTCGGCTGTTCTCGAACCCTTTAGGTTTTTTTCATTACCAGCTGACGAGTTTGTAATTCAGCAAAAAAAAAAAAGGTAAGGGAAAATAGTCCCAGTCTCAACAAATCCTAAACTCAAACTCTGAACATTCAGAGAAATTAACTGTTTAAACAAAATCGAACTTGGGTACATGATGCAATAAGAAAAAAAATAAAATAACGATAATAACTGTCTTTTTCAAAAACTGGCCAAGAAGGAAAACTGCGGTGTATGAATTACTGGTAAAGATGCAATGACACAGAGACATCAAACAAGGTGTTTATGTTGTCTAAGCTATCAGTATCGTAATGACAATAGGAGCACCTGTATTTAATCTAACTTTACTTCATGCACTTTGGAATGTAATTGGTTTCGCATTTTTCAGCTTTCGTCATTGCCCTTTTTTTTTTTTTGCTTTTATTTCACTTTCATCCGCCATCTACATTTTCTCAATTAACACTCTGCAAGACACAACTTTTAATATGCCATAGACGATGATCACTTTCTAGATACTGGTGGCTGATTATCCGGTCATATCAAATGACATCAGTCTGATGAAACCCAAGTTGAGTTCGGGTACCAAAACCTCTCATGGCACGCCAACAATTAAAAATCACTTGTCTGTACAGAATGGCTATTCCATTAAATGCTCCCTATGCTGCCATTCTATTTCGAAGATGTGGAAAACGTTATTCATGGTTCCATATTTCATCTTACTTATACATAATTTGGCTATTAGTATAATGTGATTTATAATATTTATCCTCTTACTTGTACATTCGTTATGGTCTTCTTTAACTATCCCAAAGAGTGCTGTCACTTCGTCCATGTCTAATTTATATCCTGTTTTCATGAAGATCATCTGGCCAATATGATACCAAAATTCTCTGACTTTCTTACAACGATAGAAGAAATGTTCTATATAGTCTCTTTCATTGCAGTATGCACAGTTTTCCGATGATTTTATTCCTATTCGTGTAAGTAGTATGTTGGTGGGATAGATATTATGTATTAATTTGAAGTGAAGAAGCCTGTCTACTTTCACGAGATGCATTTTTTGCTATCATAAAATATTTTGTTATATCTATATCCAACTTTCTTTTCCAAAAGCTCACTCCACAAATAGTGCCATCTCTCGTGTTTAAAAACGAATTTCGTATCTGCTTATTAGTTTTGGCAAAGAAAGATTCTACATGTTCAGGCAGCTTACGAGCTCTCTCTATGGCTTCCTTAATCATGTCCTTTGTGACCCTGTTTAGTAATTCCCTCTGGTTTTCTGTAAAGGTATTTGTCATTGCATTATATTCAAACAGTAGTCCTGGATAATTTCCTGTCTTTTCCTGTATTATCTCCCTTCTAATTACCCCTTCCTCATTCCATATGTCATGTACATATCTAACATTTGCTTCAACCCATTTTGGGAAAAAAAGGAGTTTTCTTTTATATTGAAACAGTGTATTATTAAATAAAGGTTGATTTAATAAATCTTGTTTTGAAAGGTTATCCATATCGTATTCTACTACTTTTGTAACCTTGGCCTCTATCCAGGTACTAGCTACGGTTCTCCAGAATAAAGATGCGATAGTATTTATTTTTACCTTGCGTTTGATGCTAAAATTACCTTCTACGAAGTATTTGCTCCCTCCCAATTGTGAGAAAAAGTGTTCCGAAGTATTTACACAGCCTTCATTCGTTGTATTACTTTTCGATGTCACCCATTTCATCCACTTCATTAGAAACACTTTCTGCTGATCCTTTAAACTAATCATACCTAAACCCCCTTTAGAGAATTCTTTGCAAATTACAGTTCTTTTTACCTTCTCAAATGCTTTCTTATTTGAATATTTTTTCTGCCAAATGAATTTAAATATCTTAGAATCTATTTCTTGCAATATATTTTGCGGTAAACTCAGGGACTGTATTATATAGCTCAACTGTGACAATAGAAGGCTCTTTACCACAGTTATTTTACCATAACATGATAAATTACGTCTTTTCCATCTTTGAATGTTTTCTTCAATTTTTCTTATCCTTTCATTCCAGTTCTCTTCTACGCATGATATTTCTTGATCAGCATTAAAAAAAATGCCCAGTATTTTCATATTATCTCCTTTCTTAAGCCACGATATTCCCACATCACAGGTTCCCACAATCCTATCACCTATTTCCATCCCCTTGCATTTGTTTTTATTTAATTTCAACCCTGAGAATTCCCCGAATCTTTCGATGTCCCTAAGAGCTTCTTTCAAATCATTAGTATGGTTTACCATCAATGTTACATCATCTGCATATTGGTATAATTTATTATCCAAGGTATTTTTCAATTGTATGCATTTTATATGCGGATTATATCTTACCTTAATGGCCATAATTTCTGCCACTAAAATAAAAAGTAGAGGGCTGACACAACAGCCTTGCCTCACTCCGCGTTCCGTTTTAAACCAGTTTGGGACCCAGCCTCCATTTTTTACACAGCTTTCAGTATTTCGTATCAATGTTTTAATATATTGAATAAAGTTATTGCCAAAATTGAAAGCTTCAAGTGCATATATGATTGCTTTTTTATCAATACTATCGAACGCCTTTTGGAAATCTAGCGAGACTAAGATACCTGCCCCATCTTCCTCCTTCCTGACTAAGGTCATACAATCATCTATAGTACGAATCAAATTTGAGATCGATCTGCCTTTGATAAAACCCACCTGATTATTATGTATAAGTTTCTCCATAACCCTTTGAAGTTTCAGCGCTAACCATTTAGAGAAAATTTTATAATCTGTATTAGTAAGACTCACTGGTCTCCAATTATTTATATTATTTCTCTCTAAGTTGTTTCCCTTATGCAGCAGTGTAATTACGCCCCTTTTTTGCGTTGTTGTAAGCTCTCCCTTTATCACTGAGTCGGACAGACTTTCCCACAACAATGTCTTAAGTCGTCCCCAGAAACACTTATAGAAGGGAGTCGTCAGTCCATCACTCCCAGGTGCTGACTCATTATTAAGTTTAGATAGTGCATATATATCCAAGTTCTTCTACTGTAATCTTATCTTCCATTATTTCTTTTTCGCTTTCATCTAATACTGGGTATTCAATATTTTCTAAATAGCTATTCAATAATGACTTTATATCGGTTTCTGCACTCTGTTTCTTATACAAGTTTTCAAAAAACTGTCGAATCTGATTCAATATTTCTAATGGTTTTTTGAGGGCGTTATCATTCACTCTTAGTTCGTATAAAGTGTTTGCAATCCCCTTTCTCTTTTCTAATGATAGGAAGTATTTTGTGTTCTTTTCGCCCTCCTCTATCCACTTAACTCTCGATCTTATCTGAACCCCAGATCAAAATTAAATGTTATTTACTAGCAGGATCCCACTTCTGACACCATTGTGATGTTTCCACTTTCTCTCACTAACTTTCTTCTGACACCAGCCGTGATGGGCACGGCACAAACACACTAAATAATCGACTATCTCTCTTCTATAAGTTATAACAAACGATATCTGTATTGCTTACATATATACAATAATTATTAATTCATTCAATAATAATAGGAACATAGGTCATACAATTTCATGTGAATTTCGATGGAATGAAGTTGATGCAAATCAGTACATGCTAATTAAATGGCTTCGTAATATTCAATCTCTAGCACATTTTATAAAACACATGGGAACATTCAGCATAAGGAAACCTCTCCTTTAGGGGTGTATGGCGCTATCTGGGCACTGGTTCTTCCTCTCTACCCTGGCTTGACTGCGCAGTTAGATCAACAGGTATCGGCAGGTACCAATAGGTCGGGAAGCCAAGAAGCCACGATGTCGTTAATCAAAGTACAAGAAGTTGAGAAGCCAAGAAGGTGTTGTTCTTCCTCCTCTGTAGAAAAACAATCGCAAAGTCCTAATCTACTGCTGGAAGGCATGACTTCCATACTTACTCCATGACGGATATTCATCATTAACACTTTTAACCGCTGACACTGTTATAAGTCAGGCTGCAGCTCCCATACTCCATAGGCTCCCATATAGGCAATAGAATAAACGATCAATACAGTTTTAATGATATTTACACGTTCCCCACGAAGAATAACGCTCTCTCTAACGGACCCCATCCTATAAGGTTTCGTAACATATATATAACGGCGTTTCCGTGACTCTCTCAGAGGCAGTAGTTATACCAAAGTAAACCCACTAGATTTAGGTTCTACAATCATGAACATTAAGTAAAATACACATACATCGTACAATTAACTTACCACTCAGCAACAGCCCAAATGCCGACAAGATACCAAAGATACCACTCTCTGACAAAGGATGTTTGCGGGTTCCCTGACCTTCCCCACTCACAAGACTAGTACAAAGTTACAGTTGCAGTTGTGGTCTCCTCTTCGGCACGAAGCTGGTGAGTGCTCTCAGCGGTCTGAAGTTGGAAGGAGCGTTCGGGGATTTATACCCAGTCAGGTAGCGTCCCAAGACGCCCACCGAGTGTGCATTAGTTATCCTAATAGCCACCCCCGTCGGCTCCACGTCAAATACTATTGAAACAGCTCTACCCCCCAAGCAATTCCCAGGTGATCTGATCGACAAGTACGGCGGTCAAGTAAACACTACCCTTTTCGGGTGTCAAAGCGCTTCAGTTGCATCCCATACTTTCCCCCTCTGGCCTACAATGACTCTGTCTCCCCGCCGTTAACTATCTTCCCACGCTAGTTATAGGCACAATATTATTATAACTACTAGTTATACCTTGCCAATCTATCACCCTGTTACAATCGCCCCCACTTAAGTCGATTTTCCCTGGCAAAATCGGCTAATAAAATTATTAATCTACTGGTAATCTAGATAGAGTGTCGGCCCATAGAGCGTCTCGCCCCCTGATGTTGCTGACTCGAAAGTTATATGGTTGCAGCGCCAGGTTCCATCTAGTTACCCTCGCGTTCTTCTGGTCTTTAGTTCGCATCCAAGTTAGAGGTCGGTGGTCCGTCTCTAACACGAAGTTTCTCCCATACAGATACGCCTGCAACTTACTAACGGCGAAAACTATGGCCAGGCATTCCTTTTCAATTGTTGAGTAGTTCTTCTCCGCGGGTTTCAACTTTCTGCTAACATATACAACTGGATACTTCGTACCCTCGTCTTCTTGAAGTAGGCAGCCACTCACTCCAAGGTTAGATGCGTCTGTCTGGAGAATCAGTTCCTTGTTCCAGTCTGGCATCCGTAGTATCGGCTCGGAACTCAAACAAATTTTTAGGGCATTGAACGCGTTCTCCTGCGCGTGTCCCCACGCGAACTTTGTGCCCTGGGACTTCTTTGTGAGGTCTGACAACGGCGCCGAGATTGCACTGTAATTTGGTACAAACTTCCGATAGTACCCCGTTAGCCCCAGGAAACTCCTCACTTGTGTCTTGGTCGTCGGTCGGTCACAGTCGACAATGGCTCGCACCTTACTCTCCTGCGGTCTTACAGTCCCCTGTCCCAGCTTATGGCCTAAGTACTCGACTTCTGTCATCCCTATTAGCGTCTTGGTAGGTCTAGCTTTTAAATTTGCCCGTCTCAGTCGCTCGAAGACATTCCGACAACGTTCCAAGTGGTCAGGCCAATTTGCACTGTGTATAAGACAGTCGTCTACAAATGCATCTACCCCTTCGCCAGCATCTTTTAATACTTTCCTCATGAGCCTGTTAAATGTGGCGGGGGATCCCTTCAACCCGAACGGCATGACCCTGTACTGGTATAGCCCAAACGGTGTGGCGAACGCCGTCAGGTGTTTATCTTCCTCGGCCATCGGAACTTGATAAAAGCCCTTTGTCAAGTCCAGCTTGGTGAAATATTTTGCCTCCGCTAGATTGGAAATAATGGCTTCTACCTCAGGCATCGGTTCGGCGTCATCGGCAGTCACAACATTTAGCCGCCTGTAGTCGTTGCAGAAACGATGTTGACCATCGGGCTTCTTAACTAATACAATTGGACTATTGTACGGGGACTCGGACGGTTCGATGATTCTGGCCGCAAGCATCTTGCCTACCTCAGCATTGACAGCTTCTCTAGTTGAGTACGGTAGTTGGTAGGGTCTTACCTTCACAGGTTTTTGATCTAGCAATGGGATTTTGTGCTTGATCAGGTCAGTGAGCCCCGGTACATCGGTAAATATATCTTTGTATTCTTCCATGAGCTCTTGCATCTGTTCTCTCTGATCCTGATCTAGCGTGTCCCCTAACTGTACATCCCTGTAGGTTTCGGTCTGTTCTAGCTTCGGCATGACTGTCTCCAGAGGCATCGAAGTCGCTTCCTCTCCTTCATCGGTCTCGTCAATTATAGCTGCAGCTATTGCCTCTGTGTTTTCCTGTTCGTCTTCCCTCTCAATATACTTCTTCAGCATATTCGCGTGATACAGTCGTCTCTTCCCCTTGACGTTCACCATGTAGTTCACTGACCCTCTCTGCTCTTCTACTTTGTAAGGCCCTTTCCAAGTCATCTGTAGTTTCGATCCGTCACTTGGGAGAAGTATGAGGACGGAATCGCCCACTTGGAATTTCCTCTGTTTGGCCCCCCTATCGTAGTATTTCTTCTGCCTGTGTTTTTCGACGCTGCTGTTCTCGGCTACGACTTTCATGGCATCCTCCAATCGTTCCCTCATATCTACCACGTATTCGTACGATGACCTCGTTTCTGACTCCGCTTCCCCAGTCCACAGATTCTTCAGTATTGCAAGTGGTCCTCTCACAGGGTGACCGAACACTAGTTCAAACGGCGAAAAACCTGTACTGGCCTGTGGGGTTTCGCGATACGCGAACAGCAGTGGACACAACATTCTGTCCCAGTCCTTGGGTCTGTCATGAGCTACTCGGCGAAGCATATTCTTCAGCACTCCGTTAAATCTTTCACACAGACCATTGGCCATCGCGTGGTAGGGCGAGCAGAATATCTGTTTCGTTTTGAGAAGTGCACTGACCTCTCTCATCAGCTCACCGGTAAACTGTGATCCCCTATCTGAAACTATTTCCTTTGGTATGCCTAACCGAGAAAATATTTCCATTAACGCTTCACTGACCTGCTCAGCTAATATCCCCCTTAAGGCTACGGCATCCGGGAAACGCGTGGCATAATCTACTAGCGTCAAAATATAACGCGATCTCCCATGTTCCGTACGCGGAAGTGGACCAACCAAATCTATGGCGACGCGCGAAAAGGGCGTGTCGATCAGGGGTGTCGGCACTAGGGGTACCTTTGTCACCCTACCTTTATTGGATGTCCTTTGACACGCGTCACACGATCGACAGAAACGACCTACGTCCGCACCTATCCCAGGCCAAAAGAACGACTGCATTATTCTGTCCTGTGTGCGCGAAATTCCTAAGTGTCCCCCGAACACTCCTTCGTGAGCTATCTTCATCAGCTCACTTCGGTACTGCTTAGGTACCAACAACTGCTCCACATCAGCACGTCCAGCCCCGGCCTTCTTTACCCGATAGTAAATTCCCCTACTCTCCTTTATGTGAGTACCTACCTCAGCCGATTGCTCCAACGTGGCTCTCTCCCTTAAAACTCTCAAAGTTTCGTCCTCTCTCTGGGCCCGGGCTATCTCACCTGGTGTGAGTTCCCCTATCTTGGCCCCTACCCTTACCTCCTCCGTTGAGTTGCCCTTGGCCTCCTCATTATCTGTGGTCTGACTCACTTTCGCACTCGCATTCTCACACTCATGCTCTTCCTTGTCAATCTCCACCTTGCGAGATCGCGTGAGTACCACACTTATCTTCTCAAGAGACGCCCCCTTTATGTTTCCTATAATCAAATCGGCCACTGGGTCTTCCACTACTAGCGCTTTGAGAAGCCCAGTATAAAATGGGGTTTCTACCCACATTCCCGCGACAGGAGCAGACCTTCTCGTCCCGTCCATCAGGACATAACTCCTGTTCTTCCCAGTTAAGCTGTTAGGAGGCAGTTTGTCCCTTTTTATAATCGCACACGTGCATCCCGTGTCACGAAGGATAGTAATCTCTTTATCCCCTATCCTCCCCTTCTCCAAAAATGGAGCGGATAAATCATTCCCCGGAACATCGTCTTCGGGCTCATGTTCTGTCGGACCTTCTAACTCAATACTCTTACCTTCCGTCTCCCAAGAAATGAAGGTCTGTGGCCCAACACTCTGCTCAGCCCCTGGTTGAGTATTCGCCCTGCCCGATGACTCCCACTGACTGTCATCGGCTTCCTCATCGCTGGTTAGTACGACTGCGGTCGTCTCTTTCTGTCTCTTCCTACAGAATCTCGCAATATGGAGAAGTGACCCACACACAAAACAACCACGCCCACTCTCACGCTGGGACTTACCTCGGTTGTCCTCGACAGTGGCAGCAGCACCCTTCTTCGTCCTGCCCTGGTCACACTGCCTACTCAGGTGATTGGGAGAGCCACAGTTGAAGCATACCGGTTTACTCACTCCTAAACCCTTACTTCTGCTCTCCTCAACCCTCTTACCTGACTTCTGCTGTTGCTCCAGCCCTCGCTTCGACTGATGAGCCTCACTATACAAGTCCGCCATCTCAACTAACTCATGCACGGACTTGGGGTCCCTCTCTTTCAAATATATGGAAAGATTACAGTCGACAATCTTCAACATCTGCTCCCTGACTAACAGATCCGTAATCCCTTCCATAGTTCTCTCTGCCTCTGAGAGGTCTACCCACCTCTCAAAATATCTCTGCAATCTCACGGACAGCTGCGTATAAGTTTCGTCCTTATCTAGACGACTCTCCCTAAACTTACGCCTCTAACCCTCTACCGTGAGGTGATACTTCTTGAACAACACCTTCTTTACCTTCTCGTAATCCCTACTGTCTTCATCGCTGAGACCGGAATAAACATCTAACGCCCTGCCAGTTAACAATGCCCCTAACATGTCTGCCCAGGTGTCTTCTTCCCAATCATTTGCCTGCGCGAGCCTTTCAAATCTTTTCAAATACGAGTCGAGATCCTCGCGCGAGTCATCAAAAATGGCAATTTTAGGTACCTTCGGGGCAGCAGATTTTCCATTCCCTTTACCATTGTGACACCCGTTTTTGGCTAGTTCCCGTTCGCATTCCATTCTCTCCCTTTCAAATTGTCTTTCCTTCTCCTTTCTTCTCGTTCGCGCTCCTTTTCTTCTCGTTCGCGCTCCTTTTCTTCTCGTTCGATAGCCCTTTGTTCTCGGTTTTGGGCTTTCTCTTCGTCCCACCTAATTTTGAATTCCTCATCACTAATGCCTTCTTGTCTGGCAAGCTTCAGTGCGCCCAGATAGTCCATCAGCAATTGACCTGTAAACAAAGCTAACAATAAAGCGTGGATCGTAACTGTGAAGTTAACAACAATATTCCTGCAATAGCAAACAACAATTTTCTCTGTGACAAAAGATAAAATTGAACAGTCAATGCACAGGTAAAATCAGAGCATGTCGCAGGCACTAAATGTCAATCTCTCTCACTCGCCTCAGGGCAGATGACCTGTCCACACAATCACACAATAGCCCCTTGACACGACCCAGATCAAAATTAAATGTTATTTACTAGCAGGATCCCACTTCTGACACCATTGTGATGTTTCCACTTTCTCTCACTAACTTTCTTCTGACACCAGCCGTGATGGGCACGGCACAAACACACTAAATAATCGACTATCTCTCTTCTATAAGTTATAACAAACGATATCTGTATTGCTTACATATATACAATAATTATTAATTCATTCAATAATAATAGGAACATAGGTCATACAATTTCATGTGAATTTCGATGGAATGAAGTTGATGCAAATCAGTACATGCTAATTAAATGGCTTCGTAATATTCAATCTCTAGCACATTTTATAAAACACATGGGAACATTCAGCATAAGGAAACCTCTCCTTTAGGGGTGTATGGCGCTATCTGGGCACTGGTTCTTCCTCTCTACCGTGGCTTGACTGCGCAGTTAGATCAACAGGTATCGGCAGGTACCAATAGGTCGGGAAGCCAAGAAGCCACGATGTCGTTAATCAAAGTACAAGAAGTTGAGAAGCCAAGAAGGTGTTGTTCTTCCTCCTCTGTAGAAAAACAATCGCAAAGTCCTAATCTACTGCTGGAAGGCATGACTTCCATACTTACTCCATGACGGATATTCATCATTAACACTTTTAACCGCTGACACTGTTATAAGTCAGGCTGCAGCTCCCATACTCCATAGGCTCCCATATAGGCAATAGAATAAACGATCAATACAGTTTTAATGATATTTACACGTTCCCCACGAAGAATAACGCTCTCTCTAACGGACCCCATCCTATAAGGTTTCGTAACATATATATAACGGCGTTTCCGTGACTCTCTCAGAGGCAGTAGTTATACCAAAGTAAACCCACTAGATTTAGGTTCTACAATCATGAACATTAAGTAAAATACACATACATCGTACAATTAACTTACCACTCAGCAACAGCCCAAATGCCGACAAGATACCAAAGATACCACGCTCTGACAAAGGATGTTTGCGGGTTCCCTGACCTTCCCCACTCACAAGACTAGTACAAAGTTACAGTTGCAGTTGTGGTCTCCTCTTCGGCACGAAGCTGGTGAGTGCTCTCAGCGGTCTGAAGTTGGAAGGAGCGTTCGGGGATTTATACCCAGTCAGGTAGCGTCCCAAGACGCCCACCGAGTGTGCATTAGTTATCCTAATAGCCACCCCCGTCGGCTCCACGTCAAATACTATTGAAACAGCTCTACCCCCCAAGCAATTCCCAGGTGATCTGATCGACAAGTACGGCGGTCAAGTAAACACTACCCTTTTCGGGTGTCAAAGCGCTTCAGTTGCATCCCATACTTTCCCCCTCTGGCCTACAATGACTCTGTCTCCCCGCCGTTAACTATCTTCCCACGCTAGTTATAGGCACAATATTATTATAACTACTAGTTATACCTTGCCAATCTATCACCCTGTTACAAGCAGTACATATTTTTGCTATGACCCCTTTGTGGTCGCTGAGTGTAACAATTTCATGATAAGCATTTTCGATGTGGGCTAATAGGTTGTTATCACAAAATATGTAATCTAACCTTCTAGCTATGAAAGGTGTTTTTCTGGCCCAAGTGTAGTCTTTTTCAGCCCCATGGTAGCAACGCCACGCGTCGAACAAGTCCAGCATGTTAGTCATTTTGTGCAGCTCGAGGATTTCTTTTCGATCATGTGGCTCTCCAGCTACAATATCTAGGTTATTATCCCGAACGATATTAAAGTCTCCACATATTATCTTATTATTAAATAAAGACAGTGTTTGGGTCAGCTGAGATATAAAAGATACTTTTTCTGCTTTCATTACTGGGCCGTATATGTTGAAGATGGAGAATTCTGATCCCCGTATTTTAATATTGATACCTAAAACCCGCGCTGATGAATACACCAGTCTGATTTCTTCGAAACTAAGATTTTTATTGATGAGTATGATTTGGCCTTTACTTCTGTTTGTACCAGCGGAATAGAACATCTCTCCTCCCCATTCTTTCTTCCACTCCTCTCCCTGGTCATCCGTAACATGCGTTTCTTGTAAACATGCGATATCGTACTTTCTGCATTTTTAAAAAATAATTGTACGTTTAATTTTTTTATTTAGGCCTCTGCAGTTCAGAGACAATACAAGCATGGGGGTTTTTCTGAAAGCGTAGTCCTTTATCGGTCCTTGTCGTTTCCCGGTGGTCACACACGAGGGGGGTTCAAATTAGGTTTCCTTTCCCTGCTGGCTGTGCTCGCAGCCTTCTGTTTCCTCCTCCTCCTGTCTCCTCACTTTTTCATTTGGTGAATCAATTGTGTCGCCGGCTCTTTTGTTCTGTAGGCTGTGTGAGCGTTGTTGTCCTCGACACGACATACTCCGTGAGCGGTTTAACATCATTTGTTTAATGTTTGTTTGTTTACCTGTTCCTCGTTCACCTGTTCTGTCTTTTGTTTTTGGCCTACTGTTGTGTGTTCCCTGGCTAGTTGTATCTGCATAAGTAGGTGAGCGAATACTTGTGTTTGCTGTGTGCTTGTCTGAGTCGTGCTCTGTGTTTGGAATGTCATTGTGTGTCACTGGTATGTTTTCCCCTTTGTCGTTGTCATCGTCAACTGGTGTCCTGTTAGTGTCAATGTTCTTTGGATGTCGTCCTGGTCGGATCTGTTCCCTGTAATAAACCGTCCCTCTCCATATACCTATAGGGATGGACACTTCTAAATTGATTGCAGGGATGTCTGCGTACATAAAACGCCTGCCTGTTTTATACCCAGTCCACCCTCCCTTCTCGTCTCTATAGTGTTCCTCTTTTATTGCTGACCTTAGCACTACCCCTTTGACAGTTAACGCCTTCTCTATCTCGTCGTTACTGACTGATAGAGGTATACCTCCGACGATGATTTTCGTGGTGCTTCGTCCTGTGTCCGAGAAAGCAAAGGGGTTTCTTGCCAATAGTGACACCGATTGTCCCATGAATACAATCCCTTCCGTAAGCAGTTTTTGTCTAGCCCCCGCCCCTTTTACATAAATCCTCCACAATCCCCCAATCTTCTGAGCCCCCTCAATGCCTTGAGGACCTGTCGTAGCCTCACAGGCTCTGCACAAGTCTAATCCCTTAATTAAACTACCATCTGGAGGGGCAATGGTTGAGTGCAAGATAAAGCACACCCCGCGCCCAGTTATATCCGCACTATCCCCGCTCACCGTGTTAGAATCCGCCATCTTGCAGAGCTAATTTCGTAAGTGAGCCGAGCACGACAAACAGAAGCGCAGAATAGGCAAAAGAGCAGTCTAATGCTTTAGAGAAAGTTCCACATATAATTAAGATCTACTTACCGGAATCCTTCTATGGAAACGATAATACAAAATCCGTCTGCACCTAGATACACTTCCAAATGCACAGAGCTAGTGTATCATCCGGCTTTGACTTCAAAGCCGCCACCGGAAGTCATAAAAGCACCGGAGAGTAAGTCTTTGAGAGAAACGACCAACCACCTCATTGAGACCCTTCTAATGTATATTGTTTTACACAAAATACGGCAATGTTATGTCTGTTTGTTAGTTGATGCTTTAGTGTAGCAGATGTCTGTCGTGGTTTTCCTCTGAATACAAACATGAGAACACGAAATGGTTTATGCAAGGTAATAATACAAGAAGACATCGCGGCCTTAGTTAGTTCTTGCTTGCACTATCTAAATTTTCTGAAAAAAAAACAAAAAAACAAAACTGGAGATCATCTAGTGAGTACATGCAGAAGAATGCAGGGTTTTGGCACTTTTTTTAAAATGTGTTGTGAGACTTATCAAGCTGTTGACTGTTCCGGTCTATTCTAATTTCTTATGAAAAGGCTAAAGCCGTAAAACATTTAACGTCAAATTTCTTAGTTGTGCAAAAAAGTGGAGTCGGGACAAACAAACAAGAACTGAGGTCACCAATGACAGATCCAAAACAACAACAACATGAACCCATTGCCCAACTGAATCGGTAAAACTACTGTCATCAGCAATTATACGCCCCGCAATTACAGGAACTTGGGACTGGAACCTCCACCTTGGCTATCTTTTGCCTGGACGGTAGCACTTGACACCAGGCCCACACTGACTTGATGAGGTCATTGGCTGAACATCGAGCTGATGAACTTCCCAAACTGCCACATTTGGGATACCTGGATTTGATACCATCAGATAAATAATATATCAACATGTTTCAGTGAAATGAGATTTACTTTCATTGTCCACACCACGGTAAGACTAGCGGTGGAACAACTAATATTTTGTTCTCAATATGGATGTTACAATTAAGGCCGCTTTCTCTAAGCCTATTTTCTTTTAAACGTACGTACGCTCTTTCATGAACAGGTCTCGCATTTATTTTCCATTTCTATGGTGCGTTTTTGTGTATGTCCCATGGAAATACCCAGGATGAAATAGCAGGAAGCAGAATTATTTTAAAACAAAGCACTTTTTCTGCACCCGCTGTTTCGACCACGGACATGTACGTAAAAGGCATTAAAGCTATGGACTACGGAAAGAGGGCTTTCGGTGTCAAAGGTTGAAAGATGAAAAACATCTGAACCTGGTATTGCAGGAATCGATGCTGAAATGGCTATGGTTTGCAATTAAAGAACCAGGTACATCACCATGCTCATAAGCGAAATTGCTTGACTCGGGCAATATTGCATCTTTTTCAATATTGCCCGCACGAAGCCCGAAAACATAGTTTGAATTGTATTGCAACCCTTAAGACAGAAAGCTGATCTCCTGAAAGAGGAAGCAAATCAAACTGCATTTTGTCGAAAGTGAGATGGACTAGGGGGAAAACCAAACTTGCCAAGTTTTAAAGTGAGACAGGCTAGGCCAAGGCCGAATGTTTATTTTACAGTGCAAATCTCCTATCTCACAGCTTTGACCATTCACCATGAAGCAGTTTTTCATCTTCCTGTAATGTGAAGAAAAATGAATTGGGCTATTTCCTTACGAGCGTGAATACCGTATGTTATGACAGAAGGACTTAACTAGAGCCGGTTTGCAAGTAGATAGCGGGGTTCTGTGAATTTTACAAGGAAACAAAATGTGTGATTTACATTCGCATTCCTAACTCATGGGGGGACCTGCCGTGTTATAGTCCTGGACATAAACTGTATTATAAACCTTAAGTAGGGGGCATTAGCAGGACAGATTGGCAGGTCCGTACATGCTCCTTTTATGGACTACTCGGAGGGTTTTGACAACCTGTTGGAGTCAATCTCTTTGTGTTGGTATTTTCAAGTTCATTTTGAGGCGTGACATTGTATACAAATGGCAAAATTAGAATTTCTTTCTGTCATTTTTTTTTCTAAAGGGAATAAAATAACTAGTAACTGGACTGACTGACCATAGAAGCAGCTCGCAATAAGAAAAGTATCCATTATTAGAATTATGTTTAACTTAGGCTGATGATTAAACCAGGGACTGAACAGTCAGGAAAGGAACACTTTTCTGCCAAAATGCTGATTTTGGAACTGACATATTTATAACCAAAAGCCCCCTGACCCCCTTCGTCCTATTCACATTTGTTTTACTGTTATTGCGATCAAAAGATACCTGCAAAGAGGAGAGCTCTCGGTGTCATCTCCAATGGTTGGCCAAGGCCTGTGGTGCTGCATGACGATTGTACGGGGCCGTTCATCAATAAATATTACACGGCATGAAAAAAAAGTTATTGTTGTGGTACCTACTTTACATTTTGTGCAATGGGGAGCATCGGGGGTGGGGGGGGGTGGGGGTGGGGGGGGATCAGTGCGTCCAATAAAACATTACACTTTGTAAAATGCTCAACGGAAATGAATCAAAACGGAGTAATCCTAGAATTACATAAACGTTTTCCTTCTAAGACGAAGAGGTGTATTTTTACAATTATGTTTCATGGTTAACGAGCTTTCCTGTTTGTTTGTTGTTTTTTTTAAAGAAATCTGACGTTTCCAAATTGCAATTAAGTTCTTTTTCCCAATTCTCAAGTTCCTCTCCCATAGCACCAAACAATTAATATTATGGCAGCAGTAGAGTAGGTATGAGCTTTTTTCTAATCATGTACGTGTAAAAATATTAAAATTTCATATTCTAAGACCAGTACAACTGCATGCAAAGCCGCGCAGTGTCATTTAAATGGCATCACAGGAGGTGCTTGTCAGCGCAAGAAACAATTATTACTATCAACACACACCCACAAAAAAAAAGCACACCTGAAATCACAACAGACCAGTGACATTTACGGTACTGTGTATACTTAAACTGCCAGAAAACCAGAGCTGCCAATGAGGGTCAAATCATTCTCCGAGTGCAGCGGCTGTCAGGTCTTAAACTAAAATATTTGAAGTGAAATTAGCAATTATAATGACGGAAATTAAAATCTATTTCGGTGCATCAAAACTGAACTGTCCATGGGTTGTTCACGTACTTAAATTAGCTATTCAAATATTCAAGCAAAATTCCAGGCTGAAAGGTCGAACTGTCAATAGGACAAGTCATGGATATTGGTGAAATATTTTTCGGCATGAGGTGAAAATGAAATAAACTGCTTACGTTTTAACTAGACACAAATTTTGTCCATTTTATTTATTTATTTGTTTATTTTGGTTCAAAGAAAAAGATGTTTTTTGACAGAAAATTATTTGAACTCCAGTCGGTAAAGATCGCCACATACGTAGCATACGCAATATATTATGTTATAACACCGTCATTAAGTTACCAGGAGGATATTGCAGCTAAAGGATCAAGTATGTTAACTCACGGATGCATGAAAAAAAGTGTTAACTGAATGAGCAGCGATGTTAACTTTGGAACACGATCCAACATTATGTTAACCAAACGAGCGACTTTGTTAATTTGTTAACACGTAAATCACATTTAACAAAACAGATAATGTTAATGTACGCTCATGTGATCACACTTAAAAGAGCAAATTATTATAATATTATGTTAACTTACGAGCATTTGGTAAACTGGACATTTTGATGTTTTGGGTAAACCACCCAGCATTGTCCACCGTGCAGAGTGAAGCCCTCCAGTACAAGTTTCTGTTTCAGACAGCCGGATGAGATGAACGATTTACTGTAGGAGACAAGATCAAGTGTTACAGGAAAATATCAGGGAGTGAATAAAAATATTCTGCCAGAACAGCATGATACTCAGGGGGCTTTCCTTTACACCATAATAATTACTATACCTTTGTGTGGATGCCTGTTTGTATGATTGTTTATAGGCCCATTGCGGACATCTGCCATTTTAGTTGTAAGGACCGACGCATAACCATGGCGATGGTAGCATTGATTTTGATTCGTTAGCTGATTTGCACTGTGAGCACTTCAGGCGTCGCCAACCAATCGGTGGCGAGCTAAAAAAAAGTTCACCACAGTAAACAATGACACGTGTGTACACGCACATGGGAGACGTTCGGTCAATTCTTTCATTTCCTTTCCCTTGTTTACACGGATGGTAGGGAATCTGACCAGCTTGGATCCATCCTTTCCACCCCTGTCATAACAGTCAACTGCAATGCAACCAGCAGGCATTTTAACCGCTTAGACTTATCTCGAAGTTACACTCGTCAGCTGATCCACCCGCCATTTTGGGTGTCGGAAGTACAAAACAAAAACACTCTGTGACGTCATTCGCAATGGGCCTCGATATGTGTGTTTACTATACGTACGTTCATGCGTGAGTTCGCCTCCCAGCACATGGAAGAAAGATCAAATCTCCCACCTTCAAACCAAAAGAACACCCATTGAATGATGTATTGAACATAATGTGAAGAGGGACATTGTGCTTTGGGAGACTCACAGAACAAGACAAAACTAGAGTTGTGTTACGACAGACAAATTGGTGCACTATTTTTTGCATAGCATGAATTTGGAAGCTGGAAAAAAGTGCTTAAAGTCGTTAAATCTAAATTCTTAATGTGGGTTTTCATGTGTACGGAGACGGCCTTTCAGCAGACATGAATACATTCTTTCTGTTGCACTTCTTGAAGGGGTTTTGACGATGTCGTCTCCGCTGCTGTCTCCGTTTTCGTGCACATGAAAACCCGGCTTAACAATCTGTCACGAGTGGAGTGAGCGGAATTCAGAGATTACGGGGGCATGGAAGTGAGGGAATGACTCACGGGATAGTGAGGCTGCTCACCTATATTGACTTCTGTTAGTTAACGTTAAAGCGTGCATGTTGTGAGTTGGGGGGGGGGGGGGATCTGAATGAGGCGAGAGCGCTGTATTACTATCACTGCACACTAAGACGTCCTTAGAAAGCGGACGCAAGAGAAAGCCCCAGAGGGCGAACATAAGGGGAGCAGTCGGAAGACTAGTGAGATAGTTTTTTCCAGTGATGACTGGTAGGTGAAACGATGATTGATAATAGTTATGATTGATGTATTATATTCGTCTATGACCATGATGTAAATAAGTATATGTGAGGAATGTGGAAGTCCTTGATACTGTATATAGCAATGTGCGCCATGAGCGATAGATGAAAGTTGAGTTCATGGATTTGTAGCGATAGTGAGTATTGTGTACTACGGTGGAGGTGTGTTACCGTAAGATGTTTGGTGAGTGAAATGTGAACTATTGTGTGTCCGCTTCATGAGTTGTAATGAGGGGTGAAGTGAATAGAAGTGGTATGGTATTATACCAATGTAATGTTATTCTTGTAGGTGCCGGGGTCGGCCGCCTACGGTGAGCACAGGGGATAGGCCAGCATAGGGCCGAAGGCCACACATAGGCCAGGAGTGACGCTGTCGTGTAGGACAGTCGCAGCACATGAGTCGTGGCAGTCTGGCCACCGACAGGGATGTATATATGCTTGTAATGTGCTATTAAGATGTACTACTGTGACATGGATGTATTACTGTGTGAATTGAAGTATTAACGTGTTATGGCCACGTGAAGTGTATAGGAGGCTAAGGTGTATTGCCATAGGGAGGCGCTATTGAGAGACTGTGGAGTGAAAGAATATTAGTGTATCATTAAGACCCTGAGTGGAGAGGCTGAGGCCGAGGTGTCTTTAGAGTAATTACCGGGTTGTGGGCCCGAGGAAGTGTGCGTACGGGAGAAGGCCGTTGTACGGCGGTTGAATTGAATAATATAATGTCTGTATTTGCGCTATTATCTTTATGTTTATGTATAATAAATGTGTGAGTCTGATGGGTTGTTCTGTTAAGTGTTAAACTTGTTCGTTCGTGATTGTTGTCTTGTTATAATTATTACCTCTCCCAGGCTGGGATTTGTGACACAATCCATTCATTGTAACATACCTGGTTTCTCCAGCAGGGGTCTTCACATTTTTGTGTCGGGCGCTGTAGATCTGGGTGAGAACATTCGGTCTGTCGTGAAGCTCTATGTAGATGGTACGCCTGTGGTGACGAGGGGCGAAGTGTACTCAAATATTACCATGTTATTCGTTTTGCATAGTTTGAGGCCCACGGTAATTTTTGGGATACGGTCCATAATGTGGTCGTTTTATTACAGTATTATTACAGGGCTACGGTCGCAAACTTCAGAAAGTTGTGCCTGGACCCAACTTGCCTGAGGGCTCCTTTCACACCTTCCAGGAGTTTTAAGTGCAGTGACATGGCAGAGGTTACCAAAGCTGACCATGACCCACAAATTATGACAAATTGAATTTCTGACCTCCCACCCCAAACCGAGGCGCTGGACGCAATAGGCGGTTTGGAGACATGGGGCTTAGAAGTCGATTTTACAGTTTCCAATGCATTGTGAGATTTTGACACTATGTGAACCTGTGACCTTGATTCGACCCATTCACTGTCTTTATTAAGTGCTTTCAGTCTTTAACTCCTTCAATACTGACATAGCAGTGTAGAAAAGTCTGCACCGCCCCGTCAGCTGTACATTTTAGCTCTTCATTGAAATACAGGTTAATGATATCATATATACTTTCATATTTACTGATTAGTAATAATACAACTAATAAAAACAATGAAAATATCTTACTATAATGGAGTGAGTGGAAGTTACGTAACAACAATGAAAATATCTTACTACTAGTTGATTACTTGTTCGATGAATAGGTTTATATAATTCTGTTATTTTTGGGGGGTAAAACTTAAGACGCCTGTGAACTAAGAAAGGCATTAATGCTGCATAGATAGCTTATAAGAGAGATGCAACAACAAAGGACACCACTTCAGACCAAAAGGATTAAGAACAAAAGCCGAGATGCGTAGGGTCATCCCCAAAACTCAGCGATAGGACAGTACACAGTGTGCAGTGGTGCGCACCGAAAATTTTCAGGAAGTGATGATGTCATAAAAACCCACAGCATGTCACTGAGCCTAGTGAAAATTGTGGAAACAATAAATTTCCAATAAAAAAAACTACACCGATTTGAGACTTCTATTAAAAACTGCGCACCCTTAGATCCATTCTGATGCACCATATAAAATTTGAAGTCTGAGTGTTGAGTGGTTCAGAAGCCTTTTGCAACGAAAAATCTCAAGTCCACAAATATATATAGTATAGATAATGGAGTGAGTGGAAGTTAACGTGCAGTCACCTAAAACTTCGTGACTAAGCGATAATAAAATTATGAAGTTTTGTGTACAGCTTCAATTTTTGACGATAGATTAGAATCTAGTATTACGTAGACACATCCATTTGGACAAGATTCAGTTTTTCTAATAATTTAATTATGATCTTTCGAACCGCAAAAACAGAGACACATTAATTTTCGTCGAGTACCGGTAGAATCAAAAAGTGTGATTGATAATTTCACTCTGTGACTACTTTGTCTCCTCTTCGTTCTTCGCCTTTCTTAAAACTTTCTTCACATATTGCTGGTCGAAAATTAACTTCAGACATCACATCCATGTATTTTATAAGGATTCGTAGTGTGAAAACAAGTGTTCATTAGTATAATTTGCGTCGAACCCAAGTACCATTATTAACGTGACCTAGATCGAGATCTAGACTTGGGCTCAAGCAGCCTGTCTCACATACTAATAAATTAACCAGACTGGAAACACGAGCTTCGGGCTGTGTCGTTTTTTACGGAATTTCCCGAGCGGCGACCATATAACCAATATGGCCGCCGCTCGGGAAATTCCGTTTCTAGTGCTATCTGCAGTAGAAATTTCTTTTTATTTGTCAAGATTGGTTGTAAATATATTAATTTCTTGGTGCGGAACCAAACTTCCGCGTTCAGTAGGCGCGTCAAAATGGTGTCATTCAAAATTGTAGCTATGCTGAATGGTCGGTCGTTACCATAAACCTAATGTGGCGGATGGTTCATGACCTTTCGCTGTTTTGTGACGTCACACAATGGGATCATCCAATCTGGGTATTTATTAGTCTGTGGCCTGTCTGTTGTGTAGTGCACGAAAAATTTGATTGCTGAATTAAATATAAAATGTGGTCAGGATGTTTCAAGAAGTGAATGTGGCAATATCTTTTGAAAATTGTGACAGCTTTGACAAGTCGCCTGAGCTTGGGGAAAATATGAGCACTACTGGCTTCAGAGAATCTGCCAGAGATAGAGAGAGAGAGGAAGGGAAGGGGAAATGGACGAGAGGGGTGGGTGTTGAGGAGAAAGGGGGAGATGGGGAGGGGAGGGGAGTGAGAGAGAGGGCATATGGGGGAGAAAAATAGTAGGGTAAAGAGAGGGGGAGAGAGAGAGGTGGAAAGGGAAGAATTTGGTGTGTCCGTAATACTATTAGTGGAACGGACGATTTGGCTAGTAACGATGCTAATAATAAAATAATAAAACATAAGAAGTCAAACAACTACGTATAAAGATTTCAGAAAAATCCAGTACTCAAGGCATCAGTAGTGAAAGGGTTAATGCAAACTAATCAAGTCAGAATTCAATCTGAATATCAGCAACTTCCTTGTTATATTTTATCTTACTCACTTCGGGTAGTCATACATTGTAGCTGTGAGATTATATCCGTCCGAATCCGGGACTTTGTAACACTGTCTAGTGGACTTGACGCCATAGCCAGCCTCGTAGTTACTTCTGAATATCTTAGACGTCAAAGAGTCGGCTTTCTTTTCCAGGTCACCAGCATTGTAGTAAGGTGACACGTCAGGCTCCAGCTGGATGTTGTTCTTAGGTGGATGAAGGACACGTTGGGCTATGGTGGCTGAGGAAATCAAAACATGCAGGGCATTAATAATGCCTGGTAACATACAGTTTATACACCCTGTCAAAACAATAATGTTAACAATTTAAGGAATTTCCTGACACTTGTCACAATAATGCCGTATGTCTTCAGTGTGGCTATTAAAGAAAACATTCAAAAGTTCAATAAACATATTATTATCGTACCAGTATCGAAGAGTCAGTGTGGTATTAGGGTAAATATTACTGTACTTGTCATGAATTGCCATTGCAAAATGCAGACGTTATTGACTTACGGAGCCGTGCAAGGTTCTGGGACGTCGAAGGATTAAAACGGACAGGTCTAAATGCTTGCGCTGCCCGGGGGTAATTGTGACCTGTAGGCGGAACCGTTATACATTTTGTGGAAAAGACGAAACTATGAGACTCGTCCGTGGATAGGCAGGGACGAAGGTAATCACAAACAATTCTCCCCCCCCCCTCCCCCAACCCCCGACACACACACTCCCGCAAAGAATCCACTTTTGAGACATCTCTGTTTTCTCTGCTTGTGTAATCTTTCTACCAACTTTAGCGTTAGCCCCCAAAAAAGCCCTATTGGGGGACAAAGGTCAACAAGAACAGAACTGACCAGACCACACCAGAAAAAGCAAAACCCATTCGAGAGCCATTTGAGGGCCAACAAACCAGCGGTGAACGTAGGTAAACTTAATAGGCCGATAGGCAAATAAAATAAATAAAAGTGTTCCTAACTGCAACGAGCGTATAGAGGAGTTATACTCGTAGAATACATTAAGAGAAGAATGAACTATTAAAACAGACGTCGGATTAATAAAGAACAAAGATAGATAGATAGATAGATAGATAGATAGATAGATAGATAGATAGATAGATAGATAGATAGATAGATAGATAGATAGATAGATAGATAGATAAACAGATTTACCTAATATCCCGGGTAGCGATCCAGGTAATGTTTCAGATGTCAGGAAAGTGGCGGTGTACCAGGGATAATGGTAAAAATACCAATCTTTGAACCAAAATATTCGTCAACCCCACATTCCAAATCCAAGAAAAAAGAGCCAGCCAAAGAGAAAACCACGTTCAGAACCCAGGTTATAAATTTTCAAAGCATTTGGAACAAGAAAGAAGAACTGAGCTCATTTTTGAACGAAACTAAACCTGACGTAATCATCGGAACAGAAACATGGCTAAACGAAAATATAAAAACCAGTGAAATTTCAATTAATGATGATTATGAAATCTACAGAAATGATAGGAAGAAGAGAAGGGGAGGTGGGGTCTTGATAGCAGTGAAGAAGAACTTAGTTAGTGAAAAAATACCTAGTGAGGAAGCAGGAGAAACTGTCTTCTGTAAGATTAGAGTGCAGGGTAAACCTCCTCTTGTTGTGGGTGGAGTCTATCGACCTCCTGGTAGTGACTTGGAAACTAGTAAGAACATCTGTGATGAACTTCTCAGTGCCTACCAAAAGAACAAAAAGGCTACCATCTGGATAGGAGGAGATTTCAACTTACCTGATATAAACTGGGAAGAAGGAAATGTGAAGAGTTGCCAAAACTTAAGAGAAATAAATGACCTATTTTTAGACAGTGCTGCGGATATAGGCCTAGAGCAAGCAGTAAAAGAGACCACTCGAGGAGATGCACTGTTAGACCTATTCTTTACTAATTTCCCTAACCTTACAAGAGAGATCAAAATTCTTCCTGGACTAGGGGACCATGACATAGTCCAGACTGATTCAGAACTGAAACCCTTTAAGAAAAGACCTATTAGGCGACAGATTTACCCATGGAATCAGACAGACGAAAATAATTTGAAAAGGGAGGCAGCAACTTTTGGCACTTTTTTCATGAAATACCACTCTTCAAAAACTGACGCAAACAAACTCTGGGACTGTATCAAGTTAAATTTGAACATGATCATGGAAAATGTCCCAACAAAAATGTCATCCACAAAAATTCACCAACCCTGGATAAATACTTTAACGAAAAGATTAGTTCGGAAAAAATATAAATGGTTCAAAAAAATGAAACAGTGCAACTCCGAACGAGTAAAAAACAATGATCTAGAAATTAAAAGATTGACACAGAAAGAATGCCGGAAAGCTCATAATAATTATATCCATGAGATGATAAGTGATTCATCTGATAACAGTAAAAAACTTTGGAGATATGTGAAAAGTAAAAATAAAGAAAACTTAGGAGTAGCCGCACTGAACGATGAGAGAGGGCACCCACAGCAAGATGCCCAAAAAAGAGTAAATATCTTAAATACTCAATTTTGTAAGGTCTTTTTCCGACCCAGGGGGAGTCTTCTCGGGAGAGCTGAGTGATGCAAAACTGCCGGATATGGGATGAAATATTTGTCACAGAAAATGGAGTACTGAAACTTTTGGAAAACCTTAACGAAAATAAAGCTACAGGGCCTGATGGAATTCCCGCCAAATTACTGAAACTCTGTGCCAAGGAAATTGCCCCTGTTTACACTTTGTTATTTAGAGCTTCAATTGAACAAGGAAAAATAACGGAAGACTGGAAAAAAGCAAATGTAGTACCCATTTTTAAGAAAGGAAATAGAGCTAGTCCTGAAAATTATTAGACCAGTCTCCCTGACATCAATATCTTGTAAACTTTTAGAGCATATCTTGCATACCAGCATCATGAAGCATCTCGAGAAACACTCAGTTTTAACACATGTACAGCATGGTTTTAGAAAACACAGGTCGTGTGAGTCCCAGCTGGTCACAACTTGCAATGATTTTGTTAATAACTTGAATAACAACAGGCAGACTGATACCATCTTATTAGATTCCAGTAAAGCCTTCGATAAAGTGCACCATGCTAGTCTCTTGACTAAACTAAACCATTATGGAGTTAGAAACAGTACTTTGAAGTGGATTAAGTCTTTCTTAGAAAATAGAACACAGATAGTCGTCGTTGATGGAAAATCATCCAATCCTGCAGCTGTTCTCTCGGGAGTACCCCAGGGTACTGTAATGGGCCCCTTACTATTCCTAGTTTATATTAACGATATGCCAAGTGTCACGATCACGTGCGTGAAGATGGTCACGACCACGTGTGTGATGAGTACCTAACTTATTTACCTTTCAATTTGTTTCAAACCCAGCTAACAAGCCAAGCAAGCAGACCAGCGATCAACGGACACATGGAGTGAGATTTAAATTAAACGATATTTAATTATAAATGCATGACAAAACTTATGTCAAAACATTCAACTCATGATAATCACATACATAATCACAAAAACAGAGATATTTCAAATTTACTCTTGGGGATCATGGCTATTCTCTATTCCCCCGTTTCACATCTAGATCTAATCCCTCTGTCCATAAACTTAACTACGTATACTTAATAGTCTCTGTCAACAGCTGCCCTCCTCGTTGATGCAGTTTCACGTCTCCAGAGTTCACACGATCCTTTCTAGATCTCTAACTTCGACGATAAAAGGGTAACAGACGCCCCTGGCTTCACACTAATAAGAACACACAGTTCACACCCGCCATCGTAGATCACTTGCTCCTTGAGGGGTTCTCATCATCCCGTCCTCAAGACTCTTCAACTTGCAAACACACAGCACACCGACGGTTCACACCCGCCATCGTAATTCACGAGCTCCTGAAGGGTTCCCGTCCTATCATCAGGACTCCTCAACTTCTGGTCCCCATGGCACGACCTTCCACTTGTCGCCCGGACCGATAAATTCTTCTTATTGGGAAATACATGTGAACATCATGGATCCCTCACACACCTAACACTTCTGGTCCCCACTGGCACGACCTTCCACTTGTCGCCCGGACCGATAAATTCTGTGTCTTCCTTTAGGAATGAATAACTTGGGAACCTCGTGTGTCGAGCTTCTCCTCTACTTATACTCCCGAGGTCTTTGCACACGCGACTAGTTTAAAGCGAGTCGTGTGTATCTATTCACGCTCGTCAACAATGTTAAAAACCGTGTTTTACCCTGCTGAGCTCACCCCCCTTAGACTCGTGGCGCACAAGGCCACCGACCTTCCTCGTGATAGTAATCTTTCATGCTAGTCAACAACTTAAAAACTCCCCTTCTCCCCTACTAAGTTTACCCTCTCTATACTCGTGGCGTACAAGGTCATCAACCTTAATCGTGACACAAGTAAGATCTCTCCAGGCACTAAATTACGACTTTTTGCTGATGATAGCCTCCTCTATAGAACAATAAACTCAAAAGAAGATACGGAAATTTTACAGAAAGATCTAGACAGTCTACAAAAATGGGAGAGGGACTGGCGTATGGAATTCCACCCCAATAAATGCCAAGTCCTGAGAATTTCAAATAAAAAACACATCACCTCAGAGTACATTATACACGACGAAAAATTGAGCGAAACACATGAGGCTAAATATTTGGGAGTTACATTGGACAGAAAACTTACATGGAACCAACACATTAATAACACATGTAACAAAGCAAACGGTATACTAGCACTTCTAAAAAGGAACATCTCTAACTGCGATAGGAAAGTAAAAGAAAAATGCTATAACACCTTTGTGAGGCCCTCCCTGTATGGCTGCAGTGTCTGGGACCCCCACTGTCGAATAAACATAGACCAACTGGAAAGGGTCCAGAGGAGAGCTGCCCGCTTTGTGACAAATGACTATACTAGAAGTAGTAGTGTAAATAAAATGATGAGAGACCTCGAGTGGACACCATTAGAAGAGAGGAGAGCAAAAAACAAAGTAAAAATATTTTATAAAGGCAGGGAAGGAAATATCCATATCCCACTGAACCACCTCACCATTAATACCAGAGGCAACAGAAGGAATAATATAAAATATAACATCCCAAGCTCACGGGTTAACAGCCATCTTTATTCTTTTTACCCTAATGTCATCAGGATGTGGAACAACCTCCCGGCACTAGTCCAAACACTATCGTCTGCAACGACTTTCGACAATGAATTTAAGAACATTATTATCCGTTGCAGCTACCATTGTAACTAAAGTGCGGGTTGTATTTCTGTGCACAATCTGGAAACCAAGAGATATTTATACCAGAGTTATATATACAAAAGACTTTATACAACTAATATATTTTTAAATGGTCTTAACATCTATGTAAGGTTTTACCCTGCTTTTAGCCTCAGAGGAGCGACGTTGCGTCGCATATACTATAGTGCAGTTGGGGAATCGTCTTATAGACGAACCAACTATAAAAGAAGAAGAAGAAGAAGAATGTCCTGCGATTGAAGAGAAAATCAAGGCTGTCAGAAAAAAAAAATCTGACTTTTCTCAGCCACTGTGGAATGAATCTTCAGGAAACACACACCGTGAAATATGATCTGAGTAAACTTTCGCCAGTCTCGTTTCCAAAACACTTTTCACATGCCCAAGAATCACATTGGCGCTGAGCACTGATTGGTGTTAAATTCATAATTTTATAAAAATAGTAATGTGACTAAAATAAGAAAAAAAATATGAAAATTAGAATTGATGCCCTTTAATGATTAATTATTATTAGTATTACTATTAGTATAAAACAGTATATTGCGTATGATTCATACAAGTGACTGCTCGCTCTGTGTATTAAATGTCATGTCCGTGCTAATTGTTTATAATAAGCACAAGAAGCAGGTCTGAATGTGGAACGTCGGTGGTCGAAAATAGTGACAGTTTCAATGAAAAATCGTGATTCCTGTAAGAATAATAATAACAATGTGTTAGTGATGTAATATGTAGGAAGAATGGAATCGAGAAACAAATGCTGTGCGGTAAAATAGAGGGGCGGAGAAGCAGAGGACGTCAAAGAACTACATACATTGACAGCCTCAACAACTATGCCACCAGAAAGTCGATAAGTAACACCGAGCTGATAAGAATGACTGACAACAGAGAAGCCTGGAGTGCCATGGTCGTCGATGTCTGCTCCAGGCCTGACACATGAAGAAGAAGAAGAAGAAGTGATGTAATAATAATAATAATAATAATTACCCTCTGCTCGAGCATAGCGTGAGTTATCGTGTGTTTTCATCCCCCCCCCCCCCCCCAGGAGAACCAGGCGGGCGTTGCTGATGCTTAAAACTGCTACAGGAAGCCACGCCCAATAACAGGGTAGAAACCAGTAAAACCTGAAAACAAAAGTCCAAACATGAACTTTCTGGTACAAGAATCTGGAACTAAATACATGTAAATCTTGCAACCTTCCTTCTTCCTTGTTCTGTGTCCATTTTCCGAAAAACTGGAGATCTTTTAGTATGTAGAAGAGCTATAACAAATGCACAACGCTTTGACATTTGTTTAAAATGCGGTGTTTCACCTATCAAGCTGTTTCACAGTTCCGATTTATTTTCACCCCATATCATAATAACTAAACCGCAAACGCTTAACATTGAATTTTTCAGTTGTGCAAAAAGTGGAATTGGAACAAAGAAAAACTAAGGGCGCGATCTATCATTAATAGTTTTGTTAGAGAAGCAGCGCTGAGATTCTCTCTAACTGAAATAGAATTGGGTATCTTCCCTGAAATATTGATGAGCTGCTAAATAAGACAGGCCAAGATGAAAGCAGCAGCCAAAGAATAGTTATTCCGCACAAAGTAGGAAAAAAAAGGAAAACAAATTTATGATATCCATCAGAACTGAGAGGAGTTCCTGGAATTACAATTTAAAAAGTGCGGTTGAAGTAACTGGAGGAGTTTTATACCATGCCTAAGCCCACATTGATTCCAAGGAAACATCATTCTTGTGCCTAAAGACCTGTCAGTGTGCTATCTTCTGTGCACCATTATATATATGAGAGGAGGCCAAAGTTGCTTAATGTAGGAGCCACATACAATCAACTTCAGATGTTCCACAGCCACAAGATGTATTAAGAAATACCATCATCCACTAATATTATTACTCTTGTATGCAGCTTTTCAAACCGTTAATTTGTATTAGTTTCTAATAAATAAATAACGCCGAATCTTCTCAAAATCTTGACTGATGATTATTTTAACTCTTCTGAACGTATTACATACTAGCTGAGGTCTCCGGCCCTGCCCGGGATAAAATGTCCCCTATACAGACGACAGAGGGAAAACAGCTGGCCCCGAGGTGCGGCACTACACACTGAGCTATATGGGACTGCAGAGGAACTCAGGAGCACAGCATCTTGCATAAAGGCTACGGCCTCCTGATATAAACAGTCTGACACGAAGAACGCAGAAGAAGAAGAAGAAGAAGGAGAAGAAGAATCGGTTTGAATATTAGTTTCAGTTCTGGGTGGTTATTATGGACCTGCTTCATCTTGCCTATTCCTATTTGTTTATTTTATTTTTGTTTGTTTGTAAGTCTTACTGCTCTGCCTTTGTGAGGTGACACCCTGCGCATCCCGTACAATAGCATAGTTTGCGGACGGGTTAGTGTGTTTGATAGTAAACACATCGCACGAAGTGATAACGAAACCTTAAAATGGCGAACCATGTCTCGAAGTAGATCTAAATGATACCGAAACAATGAAAAATGAAACGTGGAAGCCTGAACATTTCATAATTTGTAATATAGCCCATGTTAATTTCGCATTGATAATATGATGTTGTGCAAAGTTTGAAGCCTGAGCGGTTTCTGAGCCTTAGGTGACCAAAGTTACGAGTTACCAAAATATATAGAGAGATTAACCCAGGATTGCTCTTATTACACAGACACGGGGAAAAGAGGACGTTTTCAGGCAAAGAATGCATGAAGATCACTTTACGGAGGGAGTTACAACAAAAATTGTTATTTCAGTCTACAAATTCTTGTGGTCTGGACGTATGTACAGGATAAACGCGGAGCTGTAAGGACCAGGACCTGTTGGTTCGCACATAGGGAAACAAACGATAATAATATGTAAAACGAGAAGAAACAGAATGGTGACATGAATTTTTATCACATGCAGAGATTTTTAAATATTTATTTATTTTTTGTTGATAAAAAGACACTAGAAAATCAGCTGAACAAAATGAAAAAAAAAAAAAAATGCAAATGATTAGGAAATGATTGAATGGCGTGAAGTCAGCTTAACCTTTTGTCTTTCAGGGTTTGGTTTTTTAGAGGAATAATGTGATTCTTGGAGTTAGGTTTACGGCAGCGACCGACGCTTCAGCATAGCTACTCATGAGGGATCACATATAACCAAATGGTACTTCATTTTGCTGAAAACAAATTTTATATGGGTGTTCAACAGTAATAAAAACAATCATAAAATCCCATGTTTTGAAATGTTGCTGAACTTTTTATCAAATATTCTCGGAATTGTTCAAGAGTAAGTAGAAAATACTGCAAAGTCCACTGATGAAACTGAAACAAAAGAAATACAAATGATTAGAAAATACTTGGTTGACGCAAAGTTAACTTACTGAAACAGTGGCGATGAAAATCTGATATTTTAACATGTCCGCAACATTTCAAAGTATGAACGCTCGCGATGTTAACTTTATCCACAAGTTTAACCCTCTTTCTATTCTTGGATTAAACACCCACGAAGATTTAGTCCTACTTAAAATTCGTCTAGACCTGAGTTACGACCGTTTTGTTCAGGCTCTGTCCTAATCTTGACACGACCAAGAACAGGCCAAAGGCCCGATAACCCTGTTTTACAGCGTCCCCTGCCGGGAGACAAATCTCTCAGCTAACAGACGGGTCGTAGGAACACCATAAATGTACAGCCGTCCACAGTTTATGCAGTGGGTTATTTGGATCTTGCCCAGAGATCGTTTGATGTCATCTGAACTGATTGATTCCTCGTTAAGACGCCAAGACCTGGACCCTTTAAATGTCAGTCACCGAATGTGGGCCAAAACTTAAAATTTGCATGGGATAAATCAGTGGGAATGTTTAGTTTATCGATAATGGTGTCTCGTAGTTACCAGTTGTTTAGTGGATAGAAAGGGTTGCTACAGAACCGGTGGTCAAGCCAGTGAGAGAGAGAGAGAAAGAGGGAGGGAAAGAGTGAGAGAGAGAGAGAGAGAGAGAGAGAGAGAAAGAGTGAGAGAGAGAGAGAGAGAGAAAGAGAGAGAAAGAGAGAGAGAGAGAGAGAAAGAGAGAGAGAAAGAGTGTGAGATAGAGAGAGAGAGAGAGAGAGAGAAAGAGAGAGAGAGAGAGAGAGAGAGAGAAAGAGAGAGAGAGAGAGAGAGAGAGAGAAAGAGTGTGAGAGAGAGAGAGAGAGAGAGAGAGAAAGAGAGAGAGAGAGAAAGAGTGAGAGAGAGAGAGAGAGAGAAAGAGAGAGAAAGAGAAGAGAAAGAGAGAGAAAGA
>OZ007573.1:55648366-55723366 GCA_963931925.1 Onchidella celtica
ATAAAGCAAAGCGAAAAAAGGGCGGGTGAGGGAAGGAAAAAGAGAAAGAAACAGATGTTTCACGATGGGCCCAGGGACAGATGTAATAATGTGCCTGAGGTTTCCCCGACTTCTGTTATTGTTTAAAGAAAGTTCTTAAACATTTTCAAAACTCTTCATGGTTCCCGCAACTATTTACTGTCTTACTTGTATTTGCTGCTGAGAGTCAGGGCGCGCAAGTTACATCATAAACGGAAAATCCAGCCTCGGTCCCATATTATTCTAAAAATATACTAGATCTGTCTTAGTGGAGAGAAAGGAGGCTTAGTAGGTTCAGCACCGACTCTGCTCTAGGATGGTAAATTACTAAAACGATTGTGACATTGTTATCACATTAAAAAAAAAAAAAAAAAATAGTCACAGGTTACCAACAATGAATCACAAAGTAAAGGACTTCCAGCAAAGCCTTGGGTGATAGCTGAGCTATGAACAAAACTCGTTGTAAAAAATGCCATTGTTTACATCTCTCACGCTGCCAAATCCGTGCACGTGAAAACCCCTAGGTGTCTCATCTTATCATTTCTCGTATCTTTGTTTAATTGAAGTGGAACTGAAGCCCAACAGGAAAGCTAAAGGAAAGACCAATCGTGTCTGAGGACCAACAATAATAATAATAATAATAATGTATAGCATTTATATAGCGCATATCCATTGAAAATGCTCTATGCGCTTTACAGAAACAACAGTACACAGAGCAGTACAAACAATCAGCCCAATAATGATAATATGTGTACATCAAGATGTTGCCTTTCCCATGTCCTACAATGAATGGATAAGCAAATTGCTATACATTTCGAAGTTTGAATGGCAGACGAAAAGAATATTTTTAATGATATTGAGGCAAAAGGCAACCAATCAGTCTTATTTTGAGATGAGCTGGGAGAGGACCAACATTCAGAAAAAGAAAACAAAAAAAAGAAAATATCTCTCACGACTACTGTAATAAAAATGAACATATATCCTGGAAACATCTAAACAGCGTGATACAATTTAAACAATACTAGGACAATTATAATGAAAAAGACAGATGATCTTTAAATGCTGCAACCAGGAAAGGAATCAGAGACTACCTCTTACAGTCTACCTTCCCAACTCCTTTTCTAACTTACGTTGTGGGTATCCAAGTCAGCGATAATGTGAGGAGAGGAATAATAAGGAAAAGAGCGAATGTTTGGAGGCAGATTGAATGAGCCTCGAAGACATTGTTATGGAGATAACATAACTAATATGATAAGACCGGAATCACTTTATCATTTCAGGAGGGAAATTCACTTTCATAGAGCGTTTAAGAATACCCACACGGTGCGCACATCGTTCGCATCATTACATAAACTAGTAACTGCCCCAATCTTCGAATGGTAAAAAACAAAGCTCACCGCTCCAGACCGAAAGGAATCAGCACAAAGACATTGATGTCGAGACACTTTTGGTCATCCACATAAAATCGGCGATCAATAGATAGATAGGATAGTATTACAGTAGTACACAGTGCACAATAGTGCGCACCGAGCATTTTTCATGGGCTCATGTGTTCGTAAAAAATGATCTAAATATTTAAAATAAAAATAATAATAATGTATAGCATTTATTTAGCGCATATCCATTTAAAATGCTCTATGCGCTTTACAGAAACAGCATGTCAACCACAGAGCAGAATGGAGCTGCCTGCGAAGCACTCAACACACTGCACTGCTTCTTTCTCTCTCCCTGTCTCGCTCACTCTCTCTCTCTCTACCTCTCTCTATCTCAGAGCAAATTGTAACGCAGCCTGTTAGGCGCTGTTCACAACTCACAGTTTACTTGGTATGAATGAATGGCACTCACCTCATCTGTATAACACTATACTCGGTATCACTATCAAAGTTTTCTTGGCGTGGCTGGATCGTGAACTCTAGTTTACATTTCCGGTAAGAGGCGGAAATGACGAAATTGACGGAAGTACATTATCACGTCGTATTCGTAATCATGAATTTCTGGGAATTGTAACTGAATTTCTGGGAAAAGTAAAGAGTTTCGGGAAAAAATGAGCTCGACGCGTACAGGCTTAATAAATTTTACATACATGTGCCAAGTTTCATTTCTCTACGTTGCGTAGTAAAAAAGCCTTTGCGGTTGCAAAGTTGGGCCCAAGCTCCATTATTATATGATGATATGCCATAACCAAAGAGATTATAATGTGCACTAGCGGCTGAAAGTTTGACTCTCGCACCATCGTTCTGCCACACAATCAATACAAAACATAACTGGTCATTCCTCCCTTTACCTTCGTATAGAATGATCACGCAGAGCTTGTCCCAAATCGTCCGCCATGTTTAGCGTTCAATTCGATACACTTCGAGAATCATGCGCACCGTGGGAGTTCTGACTCTAGTGTGTTCAATAAGCTCTTGGCAAGCATATTGCATGAAGTGGCATGGCATTGAACCTTACTAAAATATGGCACACAACTATCTGTAATGTCTTCCTTTGGTGAATTGTGGAGAGAATGAAGGTGAGAAGGTAGCGGAGAGACACAAAGCTTCACAAAGTGAAGTGCAAAATAAAATGCCTGCCATATTTATGAAAAGGAAATGATATCTGAGTTTTAAAAATGATGACTTACCATGTTTGACTGTTTCATTGCTAAAGCGACACACTGAACTCTCCACAGCGAATACAACATGTTCATCAGTTTGCTAGAGTCTTCGTTACAATGCAGAAATTGCTAGTCACCCTAAGTGTCCGGACTCCGTGTTCTGGATTGTCTATGGAGGACACAGACGAGTGAATGAGGATGCTTACTATCTAATAGAATTCCCGTTATGTTCACCTTACCACAGGTTCAATTCAATCAGCCTGAAGACAAACACTGAAATGTTGTATTATTAATGGCAGACTACCCTGTTTCTTATTTGAAGACTCTTCTACCTCAAGATTACGTTACAGTTCGAGAGCTAATGTGTGATCATTGCTACTTACACCAAATAAAAGAAAACTATAACTGCCACTTGATCTATATGGCGATTGGTAAATCTGGGGTTGATTAGCGAGTCATCGAGGTTATCATAATAATAATTTAATTATTAGCAAAGTTTTTTTTTAAAATTATGTAGGTAGTCAGGGTTATCAGCTTTCAGCCACTACCCTTTCTTTGCTTACATAAAAAATCATCACATTGTCTTAAACCAAACCCTGACCTTAAACCCAAATGCCTAATCCTAGGACTATTTTCTCTTTTTCACAGTCACAGCTCGTTTCGTTCGTAAGTATTTCAAGATAAGCTCTGAACAGCATAACGAAATAATTATCAAACTGTTGAGTACCAATCCGTAACTTCGCCGGGTTTGGAAATGAATCACCTGGCAGTGTCTTTACCCTCACGGTGAACAGTTGCAACTGTAGAGAGCTCAGAATGCATCAAACTTGACTATCCCACGTCTTATGTCTGGCGGGCCGGAGTAAAGTTCGTGACGACGTGCACAGTGACGGACAGCCGCAGGTAAGCCACCATCTAGCACTGACCTCAACTTCCCACTGACTTTATAGTGGGGAGCCTTCGAGGGTCGGTGTCCGCCAGTAGATTCAGCACCGTCTCTGTTCTGTGTGGTCAGGTGTGAGTGTGTGAGAGACAGCTTACGGGACAAAGGCCTGTCAGCACTCTCTCTACTATTACATGTTTGGTTCCTCGTTTTCTGTTTTTTTTAGTGTGTGGTTTTTTAAAATCAAAGTTGAGGACCCCTATTATAACACACACAAAAAAAAACTTGCAACCAAAATTGCCATTATTTTTCTCTTCTCGATTTTTCTTCTTAACATCCTTACTATTGTTTAACTAGGGTTGTCTGCCTCGGAAGTGAAGATCTCATTCTCCTCACGGTGCCCCATGCCCCGTGAGTTTCAATTCTTTTTTAATTATTTTTTTTTTAATTCGTGGGTTGTAATGGTTATAAGACTTGAGATCAGACGGGTGTTTAACAATGAGCTGTATCAGTTCTGTAATCTCCCGTCTGTAGGCTCTGTCAACTGTCTTCGTTCGACCACCCCCACCTTCGCTCTCACTTTCTCTCTGTTTGCCTCCACCTTCCTCTCCCTCTCTTTTTTGTTCTCTCTAATGCAGTCCTCCATGTGCATTAGCACGCAATCACGCTGTCTGCTGGGGAAAGTTGCTTTGAGCTGAGCTGTTCTGAAAGGTTTCCAAATCAACAAACGCCATAAAAGCCAAAAGAGAACACCATGCAAGGACAAAATGTTTTATTTTTACTTTTAAATAGACCCCTCAGGATCGAGAATCATCAATGGCGGTGTTTTGATCTGACTACCATCTGTAACCTGCATACAACAATTTGAAGCTTACACTTTTTACGGTTTAGTCAGTAACCAGTGCCAAACATCAACAAGTCCTGAGACATATCTATACTATATATATATTTGTGGACTTGAGATTGTTCATTGCAAAAGGCTTCTGAGCCTCTCAACACTCAGACTTCAAATTTTATATGGTACATCAGAATGGATGTAAGAGTGCACAGTTTTTAATAGAAGTCTCAAATCGGTGTACTGTTTTTCATTGGAAATTTATTGTTTCCTCAATTTTCACTAGGCTCATTGACATGCTGTGGGTTTTTATGACACCATCACTGCCTGAAAATTTTCGATGCGCACCACTGCACACTGTGTACTGTCCTATCGTTGAGTTTTGGGGATGACCCTACGCATCTCGGCTTTTGTTCTTAATCCTTTCGGTCTGAAGATGTGTCTTTTGTTGTTTGCATCTCTCTTATAAGCCATCTATGCAGCAGTAATGCCTTTCTTAGTTCACAGGCGTCTTAAGTTTTACAAAAAAAAAATAAAAAATACCTACACAAACCTGTTCATCGAACAGGTACTCAACTAGTTTTATATAGTTTTGTTTATACTCCAAAAAAAATAAATATATATATAATAATAATATATATATAAAATTATAAACTAGGTAATAAATAGTAGCACTTGGTCTAGGTGGCAGTGATACTTAGGGGGTCCGGAAGTGATGTGTTCTGGTATTTTTACCTCGATTTCGTCAGCGTTTCCTTATTCTCTGACGTTTGGCAACTGATTAAACTAAACGAAGCACACTGATTTACATACATAACAATATTGTGATTTTGATAAACTGAAAAAGTAAATTTCAACAAAACGACAGAACATTCTGCACACACACAAACAAAAAAATGGTGTAAAGAGTATGCTGAGGACTCCAATCTGGACAGTCGTCCCCGGGCATGGGAATTCAATTTCTAGTGAAGGGTTTTCTAGGACTTGGACCTTCCTTGTTCACGTCATGAAACACTTTCAATTATCTTATGTACCCCATGGGAACTGGGTTATGAGAGACGGACATACACTATATCTGTATAATGAATTCATTAATAATGATGGCTGTAACTCACTGTATTTCTACTTTGATTGTCATGACACTGTTCAACCCCCCTATTACTGTTCACTTATATTTCTAACATGATTATGTACTGTAATAAATGTAATACTTATCTTGTATAGCGCTCAAACACACACACATAAACACACACACTTAATGATGTGCTTTAAGGCACTTTACTAAAATTAGACACAGGATTACCATAAGATCAATTCATCATGCGCCCACTCACACACACTCTGAAAACGCTACTCTCATCCTCAAACCTCTGAGACCAAAATGGGACATCACTCAGTTTCAAAGAAAACAGTCCCAAACAATTCAGTTTTGAGTCTATTTTTACATGTGACGACGTTCTTTCATTTTTCCATGGTGCCAAACGCGAAATTTTGTTCCACATTTTAGGCCCACCAATAGAAAAAGCCTTTTGACTACTAAAGTGACAATCTGACTGTGGGTGTGCCTCAAGAAGTTTCGATTCTACTGATCTTAAAGTGCTTGATGGTTGGTATGGTTCCGCCAGCTCTGAAAGATATTCTGGTGCTATCCCATTCAAACAATTACAAATAAAGCACAAAATCTTGAAGTCTATTCTTTCCTTAATGGGTAGCTAAAGGAGTGACTTAAGAATTGGAAGCATCTCTGATGATGGACGCCATCGTGTGATTAATCTGATGCCCGCTCCGTTTCATCCAGTTATTGATGTAACATGTATTTGTTTTTTTAATTATAGTTTTGTCAAAAATCTAACAAACAGCCACATTATGCCAAGCCTGAATCTTGAAAACATTAACGCACATGGGAAGCATGTGAGATGGATGGATGGATGGAAGAATTAGCGTAGTGCTAGAAGGGTTAACATTCCCTCACAAATTACACAGAATTTTTGTTATGGAACACGAACAAGTCCCAGAGGTTTTGAATTTGAAGGTCTGGATCCGGAGAAACCACATCGAAACGATAAGGGTCACATCCTGCTGTGAAGAAGCATAGCGACAGAACAAAATGAGTAATGACGGATTCATAGGATAGGAGAAGGCTCTACAAAAAGAGTCCCATCAATCACACATGGTCCCAGATGAAATAGCTTTGAGTTATCACACTTTTATGGCTGTCTATAGTAATAGTCGGCTTGATCAATAATATTAAAAATGTATTACTTAATAATTATTAATATACTTCTATTTTATTTTCCATCGCGTCCGACGAGAGTGCCCCAGGCCTATTGTACTACTCAAGGGACAGCAGCCAAAGAAATGTAAGACAGCAGGGCAAAAACACGGTTATCTTTCTTCGTCAGGGGACATTCGTTTACCGTTGATTGTCGTGTCTGGAGAAAGTCCGAGACAATCTCTTCGTTCTCACTTTGTTTCTTTCTGTATCTCATTTTGGCACCGTCCCAACTGTGTAATTCAAAGTAGATAAGCTAACTACAATCTTACATGATAAGCGAATTTCTTCTCGTGGACCAAAATAACAATTATAACAACAATTAAAAAAAACACCAAAAAAACTGATACATATAAAAGTGTCTGTCCAGGTATCAAAATTCTAGCTTGTCTATGTAATCACTCAACTGACGGAAATCTAATCCTATCCTCAGCTCACAAGGGAAGCATTTATAATTCTGCTCACGTTTCATTTCATGCATACTGTATGCATTTTTTGTAATACAAGAGAATGCTTACAAATGGGTATGGAAAAGAATTTGTTGAGATATATTATATTCTTTATGAGACTGGGGAAGGTATACGTGTGTAGATGACTAACAGACAGACAGGTATCAAGAGTCAGATAGACTTATTGTTAAACTGACAAATAGAAAGTCACAGTCAGCGAGCCAAACAGACAGACAGTCAAACAAATTGATAAATAGATAGATATATAGATAGATAGATAGATAGATAGATAGATAGATAGATAGATAGATAGATAGATAGATAGATGGATAGATAGATAGATAGGTAGATAGACAGATAGATAGATAGATAGATAGATAGATAGATAGATAGATAGATAGATAGATAGATAGATAGATAGATAGATAGATAGATAGACAGATAGATAGATAGATACATAGAGAGATAGATAGATAGATAGATAGATAGACAGATAGATAGATAGATAGATAGATAGATGGATAGATAGATAGACAGATTAGATAGATAGATAGATAGATGGATAGATACATAGATAGATAGATAGATAGATAGATAGATAGATAGATAGATAGATAGATAGATAGATAGATAGATAGATAGATAGATAGATAGATAGATAGATAGATAGATAGATAGATAGATAGATAGATAAATAGATATAGATAGATAGGTAGATAGATAGATAGATATATGGATGGATAGATAGATAGATAAATAGATAGATAGATTGGTAGATAGATAGATAGATAGATAGATAGATACATAGATAGATAGATAGACAGATAGATAGATAGATAGATAGATAGATAGATAGATAGATAGATAGATAGATAGATAGACAGATAGATAGATAGATAGATAGATAGATAGATAGATAGATAGATAGATAGATAGATAGATAGATAGATAGATAGATAGATAGATAGATAGATAGATAGATAGATAGATAGATAGATAGACAAATAGACAGATAGATATATAGATCTAAGGATGGATGGCAAGACTTAGTATTCTGTGGTTTCTTCCTTCAAAGACAAACTATGGCATACACAAAGCAGTGTGTGTGTTTGCTTGTGTGTGCGTCTATGTGTGTGTTAAGGTAACGCAGGTGCCTGTCCTATTTCAGTTCAGTAAAATTTCATGTCTCCTCCTATTGCTCGTCTGAAAGCCGTTTGGCAAATTTTACTTAATTATTGTTACATAAACATGTTTTCTCTGTAATTTTCAACTATTTAAATGGCTTTTGATAGTTTCTGGAGTCCGGTAGATTGAAGACTTTATTTTAAGAATCTTTAATTGAAAAGTTTATTTTTTTTAAATGTTTCTTTTTCTGCATCTTACTTTCCAAAATCGGGCTGAAGCCTTTTGTGGACCAGTAGAGGGCATTTGGTTCATAATAGAAGCCGCAGAAATTGCAAGGGATTGGAATAGTATGTGATCATGATAATTATTGCGACCGGCCACAATATGTATATTTCATTTTCTTTTCGTTTGTATGGGTTTTTTTTAATAAAAAAATACTCCGTTGATGTTGATTTAGGGGCAGAGGAAGTGATTGAAGCATCCTGAAAGATATAGAATGAAGGAAGGAAATCAAGCAGACAAAACAAACACAGACAGGAAACGAAATAAAGATAACAGCTAGATGTTTGTTTCATATATATTTTATTCATTAGTTTTTGTTGTTCACGAGTGTATGAAGGTCTGTGACTTCGCTTTCCTCTCATCATTTTCTACTATTTAGGACAGGATCGGAGGTTCTCAAGGCTGTCAAATACGATATCGTTTCACCACACAATTTCCTTATCAATTTCAGTGGAGATTTTAGAAGCTTGCCATGCATCTCCCTAAATCTGCTCTATTGTATCTACACTTTCGTTTACTGTTGTTGTTGTACAGAACTGGAGATAAGGCTAAGAGATGGCATATCAAGGTGTATTCCATCGGTCCTGCAAACAGTCGTGACATCCAGGGCCGTCTTTACATCATTATAGGCCCCGGGGCAAGGCACTAGGCTGCCCCCCCCCCCTCCAACCACAGACTAATAAATTAACCAGACTGGATGATCCCATTGTGTGACGTCACAAAACAGCGAAAGGTCATGAACCATCCGCCATATTAGGTTTAAGGTAGCGACCGACGCTTCAGCATAGCTACAATTTTGAATGACACCATTTTGACACGCCTACTGAACGCGGAAGTTTGGTTCCGCACCAAGAAATTAATACATGTACAACCAATCTTGACAAATAAAAAGAAATTTCTACTGCAGATAGAACTAGAATCGGAATTTCCCGAGCGGCGGCCATGTTGGTTGTACAGTCGTCGCTCGGGAAATTCCGTAAAAAACGACACAGCCCGAAGCTCGTATTTCCAGTCTGGTTAATTTCTAAGTCTGTGCCCCCCCACCGCCTAGTCAACCACTCAGAACACATACCCTCCACACACAGAAACACACTACTCATGAGCGTAGCCATCTTTCCACATTCTCTTGTACCCCGTAAAAAAAACTCTTCGAGCTCTTTTGCCCGACAGCTGCGACTGTGTAGAAACGGTGAGATCGGTGAACACTGTAATACACAACAATTCAAATTTCTTAAGAATGTAAAAAAGCACATCAAGTCTTCCCTGTTTCAAAAACCGATATAAATTTGCATTGATACGCCCCCCCCCCCCGCCCCGAAACCCTTGGGGTCCCTGGGCAGCTACCCAGTGTACCCACGCCTCTAGACGGCTCTAGTGACGACATCTCACTTGTGGGAGTAGATTGTTTATAAGCGTTAAAATGCGGTACCAACTTTTTGTTAAGTTTACCTACAAATAAAGTAAACAAGAAATTTGATCAAACCCCGATGATGTGGAGATAGAATAAAGTTGTTCTGTAGGGACCGGACGGCATTTAACATAATCGAGTCGCCGAGAGGATCTTTTCACAACAAGAAACAAGACACAGAAAGAACTTGGGATGGCGAGTTTGATCATGAATTTGAGTTGAGAGAAAGCACGTCCACACGATAAGCGGCCATATTGTGCCAGGAGAAAGTATGGCTGCAGACAAAATATAGTACAATGGAAGGGAAGAAAGAGAACCTACCAGAAGCGTCCACCTACAAGCTGCCATCAGGAAGAATTGAGAATATGGACAGATTTGTGGCAAAAGGTCACCGCCTTCTTGTATCACTAGCGCTCGTATCCTGATTGAAATATCGTTTTGTTTCGCACATAGAGATCGGATATCACATATTGGACTGATCACCGATGGAGATCGAATATCAGTCACTGGATGGACTGATCGCGGATGGAGATCGAATATCGGTTGTTGGACTGAATTCTGTTTTGTTGTGTCTGGTGATAATGTTGACACCGTAGTGCTATTGAGGTGTCAAAACAGACAGCCCATGTAGAAAGGGAATATTTCCACAAACAGATAGCTCACTAAATACACTAGTGAAATATTCATGACCAATAGCGCTAAAGCCCTAGCGATTATATCGAATACCACTATGTACGTGGCACTGCAATCATACATCAGCATTAAGAAAGCAAACAAAGAAATTAAGTGTTCGGTACCCGTCCGGACCCTGGTGAGTATCAGGAAACAAATAGGACGAAAGTTTGCAAAGGATAGTATGGTGCCAGAGTATGTCAACAATCGTAGACACCCCATACAGTGTGATAAAATTACATTCAAGAGTGTATGAAGCAGGAGACAAGAGGATCTGAGCACCCATCCGCTGAATGTAACATTGCCCGATTTTAACTTTGTATATAACATCAGCATTCAGGAGAGTCAGGGAAGGGCATAATTCCCACGTTGTAGAACCCTCGAATGCATCTCAGATACAAAAACATACGTTGTATATTTCCTATTGCAGCTAGCTGCGTTTATGGCTCTATAATTGCAATTTGCCACGTTGCAAGCCATAGGTCAAGAGCTCTAACAACTTTAGATTACCTTCAAAGAGGAAATCAAAGAGCCCAGGTGATAAAGTATCTTATGATGAGATAACAAACGAGAACGCACACGTTAGCCTGAGTTATGACGTAGGTAAAAATGGAAATTATTTTCAGGTTATTTCGAAATTGGAGTTTAGACACTGAACACCTGTACATAAATTATTTACATTCGGGGTAAGGCCATCTCGACTTTCCCGGGTCCTTAATTCTGGAAGATTCGCTGAGGCAAAATCTTTTGCTGCTCCCAGAATAGATTCACAATAAATTGCAGTGGGAAATTCATTATAATACTTACGTAGGATTTTGTCTATTTTCTGAAGCTGTCATAAACGATTAACAAAATATTTGAGTAGAGAGAAAAGTAATAGAGTACCTTGATGTATCGTTCTTCTTTCTTGACGCCACCCGCAGCCAATCTGTTGAGCTTATAAAACCATTAACCATTTTACACCCCGTGTTTAGCCTTGCCTACCAGCCTTGATGCATAAACATATCCTAATGATATCATGTCATGCACCCATGTACTAATATTTTATTGGGAACAAGCATAATTATATAGGCCATTAAATACATTATATAACTACTAGTAACTGCCGCATTCTTCAAATGGTTAAAAACAACAAAGGACACCACTTCAGACCGAAAGGAATGGGCACATAAACATTGATACCGCAATGCGCAGCGCCGTGCGATATAGATTTAGTGATTACAAAGGTAGGACAGTACACGGTGTGCGTGTGCAGTGTTGCGCATCGAAAATTTTTCAGGAAATGATGATGCCATGAGCTCATGTGTTCGTGAAAAATGAAGGTTCGGATGTAGACAATTAGCGACACAAAGCAAATTCAAGAACAAACTTCCACGCTATTTTAAGTCTCCAAATCTAAAAAAAAAAAAGAACATTCTGCAGGTCGAAATTGAGGCACATGTAAAATCTCACACAAATCCGAGCTGTGTGAGCGGGGCTAGGTCTTGTTAAAAATCAGATGTTTTTTATTTAATTATTATTTTAGGATTATGTGTACGTTTAAGCGACGCCAACGATATAAATTATAGTTATTAGGCCATGGGACCAAATTCCTAGCTAGTCTCTAAAGTAAATTTCGTTACGCACCCCCTAGGGAAAACCTAGGTATGGTTTTAATATGTTCCCAGTAACCATCTTTGACTAAAAATCCAATGTTGTCATCAATAACTGTGCACATTAATAACTTATTTTTTTAAAAAGTTTATTGCCATGTAACAGCTGTATTTTTGCATTTTTGTTTCGTTTTACATAATTATATATTTCACAAAATCTCCACCTTTGAACGCAAATGGCTTTTTTATTAGACCACCTATACTAACCAAATTTTACATGTCCATTTCAAATACCGCGGAGTGTGCACGGAAGTTTTTAATATTTTGATTAGTTTGGTTCTTGAATTTATTATAGAAAATGCATTGTTTCCTCGTGCTGTCATTTTCATCCTCCATCTTGCTTCCATTCTGTTATAGTACCGTGCAGGTCATAAAAAGTAACGCTTGGTGCTCAGTGTCCTGGCGCGCATGAGTTCTGAAGCAGGACTGCAGATTACTACTTTTATTGTAAGAGAGAGAGAGAGAGAGGGAGAGAGACAGAGAAAGCACACGATTGTTTATTCTCGAAATTTCATCCAACTTTTCAAAGAAAACTGAATTATATTGCTATTTACATCTTTCTTAGTGTGCATACAGCATTCCGTCATGGAGGCAGCCATTTTTGGATTTCGCGGCGAAAGGCTCAATTCCATTGGTTGATTAAAATAGCATTGTTTAAATGGCAAACTCAATTCGCATCATTAATTATTATTTATTGGCACACTTTACATATAAATCTTATTATACAAAAAAATAGTGGTGGGAGTAATTCATTGTGGTGCAGTTTTGCCCCATTTTTTGCTCGACTCTACAGCCTAAATGACAGTTTCAAAAGTTATAAAATTAATTTTCTTAAGTGTCAACGAATCCAGTCCAATCGCTTTTGTGTCGACCGACTGTGTTGATTCAAGTTTCAGGTACTTTTAAATAAAAAGTTGTCAAAATGTAAAATACAATGATCTTTGTTTTGGCTCCCTGTGGTAAGCCCATCGCGCCGGAAATGATATTAATACGCGTTCACTTCCGTGTTCACAATTTCCCTACCAGAAATGAGTGCGTAGTGCTCTGGTGCGCATGGTATCTGTAGTAATCTGGGAAGCTTTGTAGTCCAAAAAGCGAAAGATAAAAAGAGTGGTGGGTTCACAGGTTTATCCCGGATAATGTCGGGATTTTCATGTAGTTATACCAAAATGTGCAAGACTTGAAATGACAACATTGGGTTTTTGTGAAGGGGAGATGCATAAGAGCTTGCATGCAAAAAATCAGCTTATCCCCTGAGGTGCGTAACGGAATGACAAGTTACAAGTTTGGTCCCACGGCCTATATGTATTGAATAGTTCTCAACTGTTTCAGATCTGAATTTCACAGCAAAAAATAAATGCAGAACCACAAATTTCGAACTGCCAGCTTGCAACTTGTTTGAGAGGATTTGGATGGAGAATCTGAATCAAGTACAAAGTATCCTCATACTCATGTGTGGTTTGGCGGTGGGTGCGGGTTGGGGGTGGGGATTGAGGGTTGGGGGTGGGTGGCGGGCGGCTTCAGACCACTAAAAGTTTTGTCATTAATACTAAGATAAGATAGAATAAGATATAATAATAATGATAATAATAAAGTTCATTTATATAGCGCATATCCAGAGATGCTCTATGCACTTTACAAAACATGCAGAAACAGAACAAATCTCATTCCTAACAACTGACCACGCACACAAAGGCACAGACACAGACAAATATTATCTCTCCTTCATCTCTCTCTTTCACACACACACACAAACACTATCTCTCCCTCCTCTCTCTCTTTCTCTATTTCTCTCTCTCTCTCTCTCTCCTTCACACACACACACAAACACCAATACATATCAGACTATACATCAAAGTGTTTTCTGAAGAGATAGGTCTTCATTTCAGATCTAAAAAGTGCCTCGCTTTCTATGTTTAGAATATTTGGTGGTAAGGAGTTCCATACATCTGGTGTGCACACAGAAAACGCTCTCTCTTCAATTTTTTTTTGTTTTAGCAAATTTAGATTCTAGATCTAGTAGTTTTTTATCAGAAGATCTTAATGCTCTAGATGGTTTATATGGATGAATAGAGTTTATAAGATAAAGAGGAGCATTTAAGACATATAAGATGCTTTATTATCCTGTTGTCAGGAAAGTTGTTGTCACAGCATCAATGACAGCACTATAGTAAATACATAATCGAAGGCACAGAGGTCTCTAGCGCATATCGCACACACGCACATTGCTCAGGCAGCATTACCAACAAATAAGAACATTACTCTCTCTCACACACACATTGTCAGAACAATCCATTTGGAAAACTAACAACATCATATCACATCAGGAACAACTACTGCTTCGAATGGTGGATAGCAAGAGAGATCGTCTATAGCGCCCTGTTTGTTTTGAAATACACTATCCGTCCACTTCTTTGAGATCGAACTATGCGATGGAACAAGGGATGGGAGCAGCCATTCAGAATTGATTTCAATTTCTGTTTGCACTAATGCATGAATAACTGATCAAAGTTCTGTAAGAGTCATAAAAGAAGCCGGTTGGTGGAGATGAACACACACACATACACCCATACACACATGCACGCACAACACCTACATGTACATGCATGAATACATCACACACGCGTACACACACACTCACTCACTCACACACACACACACAATCATTAAAGACAAGGTAACCGAAAGGAAGTTAGTACTGGCTGAAAGTTGAGAACGAGGAGTGTACTTTTTTGTGTTAAAAAACGCGGGTTCGAATCCGCCCGGAGACAAAAAAAAAGGCAGCAGAGCAGAGAGGCACCTGGGAGTCATGACCTAGGTGTGGCCCGGCCCTCTTAGAGTGTAAGGAGTTCAGGGCCGAAACACTTGAACAAGGGGGGGGGGGGTTCTTCTCTGAAGACTCTCTGTTGTCCGGCTCCCCCAATGGCATGAGTTTCTAGTTACTACATTAATTCCATTTGGGAAATTTGCCTTTGTGCCATTGCAGCCCAGTTATATAACTGGAACAGGCACATCGTCGCCACAGTGCAGCGCCGGTCGGCGGTTTTTTTTTGGGGGGGGGGTGAGAGAGGAGGGGAGGGTCTGGTAGAGATGAATTTCATTTAATTTTGCCCGGGCAGCGGCCTGTTCGGCCTGCCCTTTTTCGATTTCCAACTAGTACTGCCAAGGTATCTTTAACGTGCGCAACGTGCACACGGGCCCTCCGAATGGTGGTGGTGGGGGGGGGGGTGCATATTGTAGGAAAAGATCAGATCTAATCAGTGTGCAGAAATCAGTAAGTATGGAGATGCAAACTTTCTGTGTCATCAGAGACTGACTGACATCAATACTGTCAACCCTAACTGGCACGTCACAGCCTTCATTCATTCTTGGCGGACATGGAGAGTCTTGCTGGGTTTCTTTCTCTCTCTCTCTCTCTCTTTCTCTCTCTCTCTCTCTCTCCCTCTCTCTTTCTCTCTCTCTCTCTCTCTCTTTCTCTCTCTCTCTCTCCATCCCTCCACCCTCACTCTCTAATACACACAAAGTTAATAATATTAATTATTATCCTCATCCAACTCCTCCCTGTTCACTCCGAAATCACCCGCCATCCAAACAAAAACAAAGAAATACTTCAGGCAACAATGGAAGTTTTAGTCCACCAGAAATGGATGAAATGAAAAGCCAGAACTGACAGTCACATTTCTATTTGTTGAGAACGTTGGGAAACTTTTACTAGTCTTCAAATGCCTCGAACAGTTTGCTCCAGAAACTGTGGATAAAAAAAGATTGTTAAACATTACATGATGACGATGATAATGGTCATGATGATGGCGGTGGTGATAATGATGATGATGATGATGATGACGATGATGATAATGATGGTCATGATGATGATGATGATGATGATGATGGTGGTGGTGGTCATGATGATGATGATGATGTTGATGGTGATGATGATGATGATGATGATGATGATGATGGTGATGATGGTGATGATGATGATGATGATGATGATGATGATGACGACGATGATAATGACGATGATGATAATGATGATGATGGTCATGATGATGGTGATGGTGATGGTGATGGTGATGATGATGATGACGATGATGATGATGATGATGATGATGATGATGATGATGGACATGATGATGATGGTTTTGATGATGATGATGATGATGGTGATGATGATGATGATGATGATGAGATGATGATAATGATGATGATGAAATTCTTGATAACTTAGTCACGGGCCTAAAAACAAAAGTCTAAGAGACATAATGTGTTTTTTAACCGTTGGGTCTTTGTATGTTGCTTTTTTTCATATCTTCCAGCGAGACATAGACCAAGGGTGGCCTCTGGTGTCGTTGTTGCAGCCAACGGTTCTGAGACGTGCAGAGTCATAACTCAGCTCTATTTATTTGTTGGTGTAATTAGCGCCATTGCCATTGCAAAAAATAAGTCTTACAATTATTTTTTTTATTTCTCTGCGTGTGTTTGTGTATGTAGATGTATCAGTAGATGTGTGAGTAGGTGTGTCAGTAGATGTATCAGTAGATGTGTGAGTAGGTGTGTCAGTAGATGTGTCAGTAGATGTGTGAGTAGATGTGTCAGTAGATGTATCAGTAGATGTGTGAGTAGGTGTGTCAGTAGATGTATCAGTAGATGTGTGAGTAATTGTGTGAGTAGATGTGTGAGTAGATGTGTGAGTAGATGTGTCAGTAGATGTGTCAGTAGATGTGTCAGTAGATGTGTCAGTAGATGTGTGAGTAGATGTGTCAGTAGATGTGTCAGTAGATGTGTGAGTAGATGTGTGAGTAGATGTGTGAGTAGATGTGTCAGTAGATGTGTCACTAGATGTGTGAGTAGATGTGTCAGTAGATGTGTTTACTGATGTGTCAGTAGATGTGTTTGTTTGTGTCAGGTCAGAAAAATCTGCTACTGGTAACATGTAATCCAGTACAACCTGTTTCATGAACTGGTACGCTAGCATGGTATCAGTGGGCGTGCACCTGTCGGTGCAAACGGCCAGGGCGGAAGAGGTTTCATCTAACCCAACGGCCACATGCTAGGGCACAATGTGACCCTCAGTACTTGAGTCCTTCACATTGGCCCCCGGTAGCGGTGTGGTCATAGGCTTGTTTGCCTAAATCACAGACGAAGAATTGAGCAAACTTCCCGGACGCAGCTTCGAAGCTGGCGGCAGCAGGCCAGTGGTTGATTGATAGGGCAGATGGCAATATACCGTCACTCTGGCCTGGATATCGTGACACAGAGCATCCACCAGTATTGGTGTTCTTTGGTTTGGGTCTTTCACCCTAATCAGTTGGGACTGCGAGGCTGTGGAGTAGCCTACAGGCAGCCGGTCAGGCAATATGACTGTCCCTCTGGCATCCTCCTGCACCTGGATACATTTCCAGTCGTCTTGACCCTGTCTTGCCACTTGGATAAGTTGTGTCCAGGCGAGAGAGTGAGTCTGATGTTTGCGCAGCTCTTTCTCACTAAAAACAAATTCTTTGCGCCAGTCTTAACACTCACCTCGTCTTCTTTCATCTTTGTCTCGTCTTCTTTCCTCTCAAAATTCCAACGGCGATGGGCGAGTGCGGTGGCAGCAGGTTTGGATAGACTGGAAGCTGTTAGCACAGACCTACACGTTGGTGGCTGTGGGCTATGGTCGCTTCATCGTCGATTGAAGTGGAGGCGTGGGGAGGCAGCACCCACAGTAGCTGAGCAGCCTTATTTAAGGATAGCACTGCTCACCTCAACTGAGGAAGGGGCTAGAAAAGGTGCCCCAAAGAAAGCCCACTTCACATCACCCTGACTGGTATACCGCGACCAGTGGGGATCCCTTTTTGCGGTCGAAACAAAAAGAAATTCAGCTTACTCAGGCTAGGAGCCTGGAATATACGCACACTACAGGACAACTCAAACAACCCGGAAAGACGCACTGCACTTATTGCCATTGAGCTCAGCATTTACAACCTGGACATAGTGGCACTCAGTGAGACCAGACTCCCTGATAGTGGCCAACTCAAAGAGCTCAGTGGTGGATACACCTTCTTCTGGAAAGGCAAGGGTGCAGTCGAACCGAGACAGCATGGTGTTGGGTTTGCAATTAAAAATGGGCTTGTCAGAAATTTGCAGTCCATGCCAATTGAAATAAATGACAGGCTAATGACACTCAGGATCCCAGTTGGGAAAAGCCAGTCAGCCACCCTCATGAGCGCATATGCGCCCACCATGACAAACCCAGATGAAGCCAAAGACAAGTTCTATTCTGATCTAGAATCTGTCATATGCTCTGTCCCGGCAGCTGATAAGCTGATTCTCTTGGGGGACTTCAATGCTAGGGTTGGCTCCGAAATCTCAGCGTGGCCAAATGTTTTGGGCCCTCATGGAGTTGGTTCATGCAATAACAATGGGTTGCGCTTACTTACTTTGTGCGCTGAATTTGGCCTGTTCATCACCAACACAAATTTTAGTCTCCCCGTGAGAAACAGAACGTCATGGATGCATCCCCGCTCAAAGCATTGACATCTCATAGACTATGTCATTGTGAGGAAGACTGACAGAAAGGATGTCCTTGTAACAAAGGCGATGTGTGGTGCCGAGTGTGGAACTGACCACAGACTCATTGTTTGCAAGCTCAGACTAACATTGAGGCGCAATAGACGCCCTCAAGGAAAAGCGCCACCTAAACGCCTAAATGTTTCAAAACTCTGCTCAGCTGAGAAACAGAGCGAGCTCTCCTCAGAACTCTCCTCAAAATTGGATTGCGTGACTTTTGATCCTGAGAACATTGAACAGAGCTGGACTGACCTAAAAACGACTGTACACTCTTGCGCCAGCAGCACAGTTGGTTTTCCTGTCCGCAAGCACCAGGACTGGTTCAATGATAATGATAATGAAATCAAAGTGCTCATCAAAGAAAAAAATAGTCTCATCCAAGCTCACTGCAGTGACCCCTCTTCCACAGCAAAAGCTGATGCACTGCGTGCATGTAAGGGTGTACTCCAGAAGAAGCTGAGGAAAATGAAAAATGACTGGCTTGAAGAGCGAGTAAGAGAAACTCAGAAATATGCCGACACAAACAATACTAGAAAGTTCTTTGAGAGCCTCCGAGCTGTGTTTGGACCATCCCGCTCTGGCACTACGCCACTTCTTGCGTCAGATGGTTCAACACGCATTGTTGAATTGAATGCCATAATTCAGCGTTGGGCAGAACATTTCGGAGGTGTGCTAAATCGGCCATCAAATATAAATACTGAGTCCATTGACCGCCTCCCTCAGACTCCTATTAATGCAGCTCTTGCCAAGCCATTCACAGCAAATGAGACCCGAACTGCCACAAATCAGATGTCCTTTAACAAATCACCAGGCGTGGATTCAATTCCTGCTGAGGTGTATGCCTTCGGTGGAGAAAAGCTTATTGAAAGGTTGACCGAGTTGTTCAATCATATGTTGAAAGCAGGGAAGCTGCCACAGGACTTCAAAGATGCTTCAATCATCCATCTGTACAAAAACAAAGGGGACAGCCAAGTCTGTGACAACCATCGGGGGATCTCTCTACTTTCAATTGCTGGCAAAATATTGGCAAGAATGCTTCTGAATCGCCTTCTTGATCACCTCTCGTCAAATGACTTGCTTCCCGAGAGCCAATGTGGCTTTCGTAAAGAGAGGGGAACGGCGGATATGATTTTTGCTGCCAGACAGATTCAGGAAAAATGCATGGAACAAAATAAATCGCTGTATATCACATTTGTTGACCTCACAAAAGCATTTGACACAGTGTGTCGTGAAGGCCTCTGGAAAATCTTGGCGAAGTTTGGGTGTCCACCCGAATTCATCACAATAGTGCGCCAGTTTCATGATGGCATGCAAGCTGCAGTCAAAAGCAACGGCAATGTTTCAGAGCCCTTTGCTGTCACAAATGGGGTAAAACAGGGTTGTGTCTTAGCCCCAACTCTGTTCAGCATCATGTTCTCTGCAATGCTACAAGAAGCCTTTAGCTCTCCTCCTCAAGGGGTAAGTATCAAGTACCGAACTGATGGCAGTCTATTCAACCTCAGGAGACTTCAGGCAAAAACCAAAACCAAAAGTACTCAAGTCTGTGACCTACTATTTGCTGATGATTGCGCACTTCTGGCACACGATGAGGATAGCATGCAAAACTGTGTTGATAAGTTCTCTAGTGCCTGTGACAACTTTGGCCTCACAATAAGCACAAAGAAGACGGAAGTGCTCCATCAGCCTACTCCAGACGACAAGTATCCTGTGACCCCAAATATCAAAGTCCATGACAGTCTTCTGAAGGTGTCGGAGAACTTCACCTATCTTGGCAGTACACTGTCTTCCGCGGCTCGTGTTGATACTGAAATTCTCTCAAGAATCAGCAAAGCCAGCTCTGCATTTGGCAGGCTTCGAAAGAGAGTGTGGGATGTTGCCGGCATTCGCACAGACACTAAGCTGAAAGTGTACAATGCTGTGGTCCTTCCCACCCTACTCTATGGGGCTGAAACCTGGACAGTGTACCAATCGCATGCCAGAAAGCTAAATCACTTTCATCTGGCCTGCCTTAGAAAGATCCTAAGGATGAAATGGCAGGATAAAATTCCAGACACTGAGGTCCTCAATCGTGCCAAGGAATTGAGCATCTTCTGCCACCTGAAAAAAATTCAGCTACGTTGGGCAGGACATGTTGTCAGAATGCCCGGCTCCAGACTCCCTAAGCAAATCTTCTTCTCTGAGCTCTCCAATGGAACGAGGAATGTTGGGGCCCCAAAGAGACGTTACAAAGACACTCTCAAGCCATCACTGAAGGCCTTTGCCATTGATATGAGTGATTGGGAAAAGCTCTCGCTTGATCGTGCCAATTGGAGGGCGGCCCTTACCAGAGGCAGCAAAGCATGGGAAGCTGACAGAGTCCAGCAGGCTATCAAAAAAAGAGAACAGCGCAAGAAAAGGCCCAGTGGTACTGAACCAACGGAGCACTCTTGTCATTTATGCGGAAGGGTCTGCAGGGCAAAAATAGGACTTATCAGTCACATGAGAAGCCATAAGTCATGAAAGAACAGTCTTTCCATTCTGTCCTCTGTGTCCTTTAGTTCTTTTTATTGTCCATGTGTTGAAATTCTCAACAATTTCTGTTCTTTATTCCTCTGGTGTTGTTAAGGTCATCATCATACCTGATGGACGAACTATTATTATTATTAGATGTGTTTGTAGATATGTGAGGAGATGCGTCAGTCGATGTGTGAGTATATGTGTGAACAGATAACATACCTCACAAATTCTTCACGTGTGACGACACCGTCAGAATTGAAATCGTTGACGTCAAAAACATTCAAGAAATCGCTCTCGGTCAGCACGTTGTTGGTATCGATATCCATAACGTCAAACAGTTGGGCTTCGTGTCCTGGGAGGGCAAGTAAAATTTATACTTTGGAATTTATTTATGATTTCAATTTGGGACGGTCGGCCGGACAAATCTAACACTGTCTATATCACGGCTATGACAAGCCTCTGGACTTGTTTTAGAGGCCAAAAATCAAAGTCTTTTTGGTATAATGATAATGACAATGTGCTTCTCTTAGAACACATTAAGAGAAAAACTGACATGCTCAGATGTCAAGCTCGAATTTTGAACTTAAATGTCTGATCATGATTAGTGACGGTTTAACTGTCCCAGGAAATATTGTCATTTTTCCTTATTTAGAAAAACTGACATGCTCAGGTGCCAAACTCGAATTTTGACCTTCAATGTCTGATCATGATTAGTAATGGTTTAACTTTCCCAGGAAATGTTGTCACTTTTCTGTATTTTCCCTTGCATATCAAATGTTTACAAAAGAAACAAATGAGGTGTCAGAAATACGAGTACATTCTTCTTGCCGTTCAATACAGGATATAGTCGTCATGGTGCTAACCTTTTTGCCTAAGTCAGACAGGCCAAAACAGAATGTACCTGTTACGTCATTGCCCTATCCATGGTTCTATTAATGTAAAAATCATTCAAAAGTGCCTAGCCATTATCCTCAAAATAAAACATTCTGTAATGGCCTCGCATTCATAGACGTAGGCCATTTTTGTTCTGGGGTTGTTTCAGCCAGCGTGGATGATGGCCACTTTTACCTAGAGTCATTTTGGCCTAAGTCTGACTGCATTGCAAAAGAATAAATACGTTTGTTGTTGTTTTTGTTTGCGATTTTCTCAAAAGTGCCAAAAATAACTTAGGCCAAAATGTCAGCAGCAGGACGTAGTTTTTGTTTCATTTCCCAATACTTCACCCCCCCCCCCTCTCAACCTCTTACCTTTGAAGTTGGGCAGCTCGGTGCCGATTTCCTGGAAGAATTCATTCCGGCCCACACGGCCATTGCCATCTGTGTCAAAACGCTGTAGGAGTTTGGGGGATGGGGGAGGGAGTTGGGGGTACCAAAGAGACAGAAGTGCAAAAACCTGTCATATGTGAGATTACCTTGACGGTTAAGTTCTTTCATGTTTGTCTAAGGCAGGAGGTGGAGAAAAGCACGTTAGTTATTACAAAAAGTATTTCGTTGGTATATTTTAAGATGTATTTTTTTTTTCAATAAATGTTCAAATTGACTTTCATAGGTGAAAATAATTGTAATAGTATAATGATCATTGTTGTCTCTAGAGAGTATGTTTGATTAGTTGACCTACTTCTGGGCAATTCTGGTCATCATAAGAGACCGAATAAATTAATGTCCTTAATGTCCTCACAAAACCGCCCACGCTATTCCGTCCTGTGCGCTCAGAAATTCATTGTCCAATTTACAAGGCCGCATTCAGACCAAACTGACGACAACCAACACGGCTTAGCGCCCGTTTTGAAATGACTAAACATGAATAATTTTTGTTAAAAAATTCTTTATAAAGCGATAAAACGCCTAGCATTAACGCCCGTACCTAATTTTGGGTCGCTGAATTCAAATCTGTGCTCAAAAATAACATTTGATGAAAAAAATGTATTTGAAATTTTTGCTTCAAGCGCCTCGTCTGTGCTATTTTTAGACGCCATGAGCCTGTTGGCTACACGGCTGAGTGTCGTGGAAATTTTACTGCAGCGGTAAAAGTGAAAAGTCGGGCGGGCGAGAGAAAATGACTCGTCTGTTGTCGGCAGGTTGGTCTGAATCCGGTCATAATAATGATTTAGAGCAATTATGTACCACTGTCGCTCGGCCGTGATTGCAGGCTCGTTGTCGACAGTTTTGGTGTGAACGAACAGTAACTCACATGAACGTCTCAAATTTGACCGCGCCATTGCCTGATAAAGATTGCGTGGAGGAGAAAATCTTTTGTTGGTAAGAGCATTTTGGCACGTTAATTTGTGTTGAAGGCCTAAGGGTATTTTAAGTTTGACAAAAACGTCGTTTTTGCTTCTCGCGTCAAAGTTGTTAAATTGATTTCCGAGAGCGGAAGTGGTGAAAAATTCCCAGCTTTTTACTCGCCCACAGAAAAAAAGACACATAAGAAAAGTTTCACTCCAAGGGCAGGCACAATAAAATCAACAGCAAAGGCAGGGCAGCCAAATTCAATATCTACAACTATCAAAACGTAGAGCGGGCCAAGGACATTAAGAAAGGGTACATAAAACAACACTGAGACTTAGTACAAATATCAACAGATAAATTAACAGATCAGCAACAAAAAAATGTACTATTCATTATTAAATATATATTATTATTAATAAATATTCAAATATTATTTGAGTTGTGAGCTGTAAACTGTTCTGAGTTGTGAACTGCGCCTAACAGGCTGCGTTACAATTTCCTCTGAGATAGATAGATAGAGAGAGAGTGGGCGAGACAGGGAGAGAGAAAGAGGCTGTGTAGTGTGTTGAGCGCTTCGCAGGCGCTCCATTCTGCTCTGTGGTTGACATGTTGCTTCTGTAAAGCGCATAGAGCATTTAAAATGGATATGCGCAAAATAAATGCCATCCATTATTATTATTATTATTAGTTAAACACCCTACAAAATTTGTCCATAATTGTTGTAGACGAACAAACCTGAAAGTAAGCTCTAACTTCTGGGTCGTCAATCCGGCCGTTCATGTCGAGGTCAATGAGATTAAACAATGCTCCGGCGGTTTGATCATAAGGTTTGAGACTGGCTGCCGCCTGGACAGTGGCCAGGACTGGCAAAGAGATCACCAAGACGTACAGATACATGGCGGGGATGGCGGCGGTGGCGCTGTGAAAATTAGGATCAAAACTTCAGCATCGGTTATTTTCTCCCCCCCCCCCCCCCCCCAGCCGGTTCCTAAATGACAGTTTACGGACAGAAAAAATCCATCTTTCTAGAATGTCTTGTAACGAATCATGCAAAATCTAGATCACACGGTTAATATAAGTCACTTGTGTCCTTGTTACCTGTTTGGAGTAATCAGATCTACACACAAACACATTTTAAAGTTACAGCAGTGACAACGAGTTTATAACATTTTCTCATGACGTCATGGAATCTCGTTATATTATATTTTCAATTTCTTTCATCAGATCAAATCGTTTCTACACAATTGTTCACTTTCTAGGTCTATTATTGCTTCTAAGGAAACATTCGATGGCAGGGAATCTCAACGCATAAAGTTACAAGCAGTGAAATTATAAATAATGGATGATTAAAGTAACATGAACTGGAAAATCTCAACTCGCGTCAGCAGCAAAATTATGACTTGTGTGTGGTACTTACTGTACTTGTGTGACGTGGGCGAGCAGGAGACAGAACTTCCCAATCTGGCCACCCCTATTTATTCAGTCCAGACCGTCAAACTAAGCAGATAAGAGAGCTAGTACTATTGAGTCGTTGTACAAAAACTGGGTTGGGATAAAGAAAATAGAAACTGCATTGTCTCTGGGAATCTCCAGAAGCGCCAAGATAAAAGCACTACAAAACAAAACTTTGAATTGAGTCACGTGTCCCGCCGGAGACCACGATTGCGTTTCTTTGAAGATTTAACTCCTGAGCTGGGACAGAACCGTTCTTTTTGGTTACCACGGATCCCGGATATCGACCTTGCTAGAACCGTGGAATCAACAGAACCGTGGTTACTTGGTGAATTAGTTTTTTTTTCAGCTCAAGTATAACATTGGAGAATTCAAATGCAACAAACAAAAAAACAGATGACACATAGCAAGTTCAAAAGTAAAGGATGAGTCATGAAACCTTCAGATGCAAACCTAGAAAGCAACGATGTCAATACAGATGGGACAAGTACAACAGACACAAATTTCAAATGCCACACATGAAATTCAAGTACAGTAATTGAACTGAATACGAACAGCTAAGACTTGATGTTAACTTGATAAAAACTGCAAAAGTTGGAAAACATCCCAAAAGCACAATAAGATCAAAAAGTGTAAAACCCGCAAAAATAAAAATAGAAACTTTTTAAGAAAACAAATCTTAACAAAGTCAACGAAAACTGAGGTTCGTATTAAATCCATGCGACTATATTGACACAGTTCATATGAAAATAATTATTTTCCATCTCAAAGCATGGCGGCATATAAGCTTGCATTCCTCTGAATGTTGCTTCCTTTGTGCTGTGGTTGACATCATCCGTCTCTTCTGCGATTTTAGGCAAGTGTTGCTATGTGTACTTGATGGACTAGTCTCAAAAACTGGTGTCTCACTTTAGCCAATCTTCTGTTCAGTCCTTGTTTGCAAAGAACGAAAGCATTAAATCTCAGCATTAGGTTGTGAAAGGGTGAACGGTAACCCCGTCTTGATGGCCGGTGTGTCCATGTACACATTGTCAAAAACGGAACAGACTTCTTATCAGGGGTGCGCCCGTCCCGGGTTGTAAGGAGCCAAACGCAGTGGGATACAACTCCTCCACGTTTTTTGTGGGTAGTCGTCTTTCGTTGTGATGATGCAATCCGAGCTTTATTAAAGCCTTGTAAACTGGCACTATGCGAACGCAGTACATACAACACAACTTCCATTCACAGACAACACGACTTCGGCTGAATTTTTTGTCGAGCGTGCCCAAGTCTCTTGCTACATTTTTTCACACAACTTGCGTTCGACATGCATGTGTTCTTCGCTAGACCTAGGGCCGGCTTCCGCGATTTTGTTTTGAGACCACACAAGATGGAGCAGGCTTTTATCAAGGCTGTTCAAGCCTGTCCAGCTTTATATGACAAAACAAATGTAGCATCTGCGGGCTACCCCTTGCCCTCCCCCGGTTTTGTTGTTGTGCTGGTGGCTGAGCATGTGTCCACTACTTTTTTCATTTTATTGTTGACAACCGCCAGAGTGTACTGTACTCCGTGACCTGACCTTCTTTTCTAGTGAGTAGTTTTTTTCCTCGCTCGCTTGTTGTCAGGTGTTTTGACTCGTTCAGTAAATATTAGTATGTTCCCGAATATTCGATAACGTTGTGGATACGAATGTTTACGCCAGATTTGGCCTTGAGTGATGTTACCTGATGACGTATTGATGCGTAATTGGTTAGTTTGTGCGAGGGCAAAGGTAACGTTTATTTCGGGAACTTTCTGTAGGAATGTTTATATATATAGACCTGTGTGAGTGGTTGGTCGGTGAGTAAGTGAGTTTCCTTTTGTGTGGCGTAGATATTTAGTTTCGCTGGTGTCTTCCTAGTAATTTATTGTTCACTATACAGTTATTAAACTTTAGTATTATTTAATCTATCGTCGGATCTCGTGTTTATTTATTTTACAGCTGTAATAGTTTCGTTTTCTAAAGGGTTGTAGTCAGATCAACTAACTCCCCCCTACTATAACGTGCTAGAACAACCTCAGCTGTTACAACAAACATAAACTATAGCAACAGAATATACACCAACAAAGCATGGGACGATATTGGCAAACAATTTGATCTTGATGGTAAGATACAGGTTTATTACTCATATTTTATTATTAGACCTGTAATCATATTGATCGTAAGATACAGGTTTATTACTCATATTTTATTACTAGGCCTGTAATCATTAATGAATTTTCTCTCTTTCTCTCTCTCTCTCTCTCTCTCACTCACTCTCTCTCTCTCACTCTCTCTCTCTCTCTCTCTCTCTCTCTCTCTCTCTCTCTCTCTCTCTCTCTCTCTCTCTCTCTCTCTCTCTCTCTCTCTATGCCTCTCTCTCCCATTATGTCGGCAATGAACCAGAAGTAGATTTGATTAGTTAGAGCACATTGCATCTTGCCATGGGAGGCGTCCACTATTAGAGAGGAAATAATTCATCAATATTTCCCTGTTGTCAAGGTCTTGAACTGTTGAACGGATTCTTTCTTTCTGGATGTTAACCAACTGTATACCGGGGGTTTCCTGTTGATTCACTGTGTCCCCTCGCCTTGCGTCTACAGTTCCTCTCTCAGGCTCTTCAAGAATCACAAAATTGTGTAGATCAGTAATTGCCTTGACCATGTCAGTAGCAGTTTTGGGTTGTGCTTCTATTGGGCGCTGGAGTATTCGCCACATTCCTGCAAGTTTGCCGAAGGCACATTCAACCGAGTTTCGAGCACGTGACAATCGGTAGTTAAGAAGTTCTTTATCATGTGTCAACTGCTTATGAGAGAAAGGTTTCATGGTGTGCTTGGTCAGTGGAAAAGCATCGTCAGCTACGAAAACGTAGGGAATTTCAGTTTGTGTGCCTGGAATATTGTCTGATTAAGGAGTGTTCAGTTTGTTTGCTGCTAGCCTGCCAATTGGGGAACGGTTAAACACTCCAGCATCGCTGTTGCCACCACAAGAACCAATGTCAACTAGAGTAAATTTTCCATCTGCATCTGCAACAGCAAGCAGGACGATTGAGCAAAATCCTTTGTAATTAAAATACTTTGAACCTGATTTGTTTGTTTTTTTTGTTTTTTTAAATTCTTATAATATGTGCTTCCCATCTATGTCACCTAATTAAGAACATAGGAAACTGAAACCTTGCAAAGAAATCCCGAAGTTGAAAAGAAGTTGTTCTCACTCCGTGAGCAGCTTCCGTGCAGCATTCTTTCTTCAAAAGTTGATAGTTGAAAACGTGGAGGAGTTGAATTTCACTGCGTTTGGGGCCTAAGCACGGGCTTCGTCCTGCAGGAAGGCGTTGAATCGATGAGCGGTTATAATGCTGCCTTATGTCAGGATTGGCTTTTAAAATAGTCAGGACGTACCACCATATGCATTTTCTGCAAATGTTATTGTAAGATTTGGCCCTCACCTTCCCTGTTAGACTTTAACAGTTCCCTCACCGACATATGCCCTACACCTAGTCAGCTTGGTCCACTGGTTGGTTCCCGTTTGGTCGACAAATACGAAGTCCAAGCGTTGAGTGTTCTGATATAACTAACTATGCAGTATATTCGCGTCTCAAAGCTTTTGTATTGTTGGGATTAAGTTCAGCTGGGTCATCTTCAAGTTTTTTAAGTGTAAGAAACTGGTTTAAGGATGTTACCCACTATTGTTGTTGTCATTTGCCTCAGGTTGGGCAAGCTGACAAGTCTCTCGTTATTGATCATCGCCAAGGAATAATCAAGTTGTACCTCTACCACTTTAGGAAGAACACGCATCCTCCAGCTAGTAACCTTTGCTGCTCTCTTACCACCATCAGGGAAGGCAGCAGCACCTTTGTTATTCCCTGACCTTCGTGGGTTGTTGTTGGCGCTCGTCCTTTTAATGCCCAGTGAGTGGGAAAGGTGAGATAATAATCGCTACGAACAAAAGTTTCCTGCATGCGAGTTTTGTTTTCGCTGTTTATCTTTGTCTAAGTGTATAGCTGGCATTTTTCTTCTTTCGATAGCAATCTGACTTGGTCCAAATCTTTCAGCACATGAGAAGAGACTGATGTTTGTTTACGTAATTATCTCGGGTGGTCACTATGAGCACCTCAACAACGTTTTCATGCACGATCAGCAGTGAGGATATTTGATTTCACTATCAGGCATTTGAAATAAAAGTTTCATAATTATATTTAAACGGCTTCTTTTTCTTCTTCTTATTTTATTATTGATTATAATGTTAGTGTCCTATCAGTCTTTCCAAAAAACAAAAAGACAAAAAAACATCCCATGATATGACCTGGCTGACCAGTATCCCCAGTCTTGAAAAGAAAAACAGTACAGAAATAACTATAAATAGTAAATGATATTACCAGATGCTCACTGACCCAGTCTGAACCACATACGTGTGAGTTAGTCAGGCCTACTTTAGTATTCCATTGTATTACACATGTCATGGTCATCGAATAGGCCTGTTTTTCACTCAAAGCTTACGTCATGTATGCTGTCAGTACAGGCTTGTAGTACATACAATGTATCAATGTAGTACCAGTGTCTCGGGTACCAGCATGATGCCCTTGTATGGACAGTGGATATCACTAACCTGTGCAAAACATTGAAATGCATGCCCACCTTAAACCATTGGTGAATACTGAGCGAACAATCTTTCATGTAATGAAATACAGAATCAGGATAATTAAATTGAAAGTTTATTGCTCGGCTTTGAATATTTCAAGGCTGCCTCTGTGTATTATTTCACATGCATTAAAAACATTAAGGCAGAAACATTGACAACTCGCAGGAGAATAACAACCACTTCAAAACCTGAAAGTAGTTAGTGCCCTGATTGACATTGTTAACCTATTGCATCTTTTCAGGCCGACAATGCTGCTTTTCTCGTTCTCTATATTGTATATGGGTAGAGAACATGGGGAAGGACTGAGATGGGCAGGGGGGGGGGGGCTGGTTGGGCGTGGCAACGCTGGTGATCATCATTGTCTAATGGCTGTTTAAATTTGTTGTTTACCAGTTTTACAATTTCACAAACTTTCCTCTATCTATTCATCATTTGTGATCGCCCAGTGCGCTGAGATCCCAAAATAGGTAGAACGCGCATGACCTACGTCACACAATGATTTTGTTCTGCTCTTCCGATAGCACGAGATGACCGTTGGATTAGCTGATTAGTGTAACTTCGAGTATGTCTAAGCGGTTAAAATGCCTGCTGGTTGCATTGCAGTTGTCTGTTATGACAGGGGTGGAAAGGATGGATCCAAGCTGGTCAGATTCCCCACCATCCGTGTAAACAAGGGAAAGAAAGTGAAAGAATTAACCGAACGTCCCGCATGTGCATGTACACATGTGCCATTATTTACTGTAGCGAACTACTTTTATCTCGCCTCCGATTGGTTCGCGACGCCTCAAGGGCTGGCAGTGCAAATCCGATAACGAATCAAAATCAGTGCCACAATCGCCATGGTGATGAATGGGTCCTTACTGTAAAGATGGCGGGAATGCGCGTTCTACCTATTGAAAGTGTGATTGTCGTGGGGGGTATTTTCATTCTTGTATTTACTTATATTTGTCATCAGAATGGGGAAGAGAGGCAGCGATTCTCGTCTCCATCACTGTTAGGAATAAAGCTGCAATTTTCTTGAAATTGTACTTTTATTACAAAAAAAATGACATTTCTTCAGCATCGCTACGCCCATGCATACCCATGTTACCCAGTGATATTTAATATCTTACATGTTTCAAATTAACACCACAAGTACATCATCATCTAATCAAGATTTTGTCAGACTGATTTGAGCAAATATCACCAGGTTTTTACAGATATTTTTTTTCTCTCAAAAAGTTTCAAAATTATGATGTAAAACGGTGTGTTAACCATAGAGATACTCTAATACACTAGAGTCCGCACGGTGCCACACATGGTATCTCTATGGTGTTAACCAATATAAAAATTATTTAGTTATATTTGTCGGTGTCGTGGCCAAACCGCCTACCTCCGGGAAACAAAATTTTTCTGGAGAAGGAAAAAACTGTTCTCTTACGAACTAATTGACAGCAGAGAGTTGATTTCTCAACACTGCATTGATAGGAAACTATATTTTTGATTGTTCGCCTCCATGGCTGGTGTATAGATGGAGTGACAATGTCATGCAATGGGAAGATACTAGACGGATTATAGAGACATAACAAGTGCGGTGTTCTCAAGAATTCACCCAAGTCACACAAAATAATCAAATTTTAAAATTTTTAATTACAGTGTCAGACAAATAGATAGACATTCAATTCATTCCACAGTGGATATCCAGGTCGGTTCGACGAGCTGTGGTTATTCTCTTTATGACTGGTGATTTTATGAAACTGCTGAGAAAATTGATGTAACTGATCCGGAGAAGAAGGCAGGGATTTGATAAAATGTTTTGTGAAGTAACTGGAGATGTTGATGTGGCTGAGACTGGAGATGTTGATGTGGCTGAGACTGGAGATGTTGATGTGGCTGAGACTGGAGATGTTGATGTGGCTGAGACTGGAGATGTTGATGTGGCTGAGACTGGAGATGTTGATGTGGCTGAGACTGGAGATGTTGATGTGGCTGAGACTGGAGATGTTGATGTGGCTGAGACTGGAGATGTTGATGTGGCTGAGACTGGAGATGTTGATGTGGCTGAGACTGAAGATGTTGATGTGGCTGAGACTGGAGATGTTGATGTGGCTGAGACTGGAGATATTGATGTGGCTGAGACTGGAGATGTTGATGTGGCTGAGACTGGAGATGTTGATGTGGCTGAGACTGGAGATATTGATGTGGCTGAGACTGGAGATATTGATGTGGCTGAGACTGGAGATGTTGATGTGGCTGAGACTGAAGAACAAATAATACAGGTACAGTTCTCGCCATTTCTCTGCAGCACACATCCCTGTACATGTATCGCAAAGACACTTCTCTAGCTAATAATAATAATAATAATGAAGATCATTTACATAGCGCCCAATCCTAACAGTTTGCTCTAGGCGCTTTACAGAAAGTCGTGTGCTCTCCATCTGCAACTCACTCTCTCTCTCTCTCTCTCTCTCTCTCTCTCTCTCTCTCTCTCTCACTCTCTCTCTCTCTCTCTCTCTCTCTCTCTCTCACCCTCTCTCTCTGCTATACATACATGGTATACATAGATACACACACATAACATACTATAAGACAGAAATTAAACGATAAAACAGCAAAATTAAAGATGAGCGGAGGATAAATACTTTGTGTGTATGTGTGTGTATGTGTGTGTAACTGTGTTTAATAATACATTTATCATAAACGGCAGCCAATGTTGATTTCAAGTCCAGCAGTGTTTCACTGTCTACATTATGCTACTGAACCAGCCTCTGACAGCCTCTGAACCAACGTCATGTCCACTGAATCAACATTTGTGAGCGTGCATATGAAAACCCGGCATAAGTCGGCAACATGACATTTTGAGTTCTGTGTACATCTAATAAAAGACAAGACATTTCTGATAAATTGAAGTCAATGACCCCCCCCCCCCCCCAAAAAAAAAACAAGATTTTGAGACAACAGCATTTAACCCTATAAGTGGCAATAGCTAATTGACGAAGTAATATTGGAGTGATTGTTGTTAGGAGACCGTAGTCTAATTACAAAGCCGCTATATAGAGATCATAGTGAGTAGTGTTCACTGCTCATCTACAGTTTACCCTGTAACATGCCACGGCCCCCTAGAAACAGACAAGTCGGAAGTTTTTGGATCTTGTTATGAGACCGTAGTCTAATTACAAAGCCGTCATAGAGATCGTAGTCAATAGAGTTCACTGGTCATCTACAGTTTACCCTGTAATATGCCGCGGTCCCCTAAACAACAGCCAAGTTGAAAGTTTGTGTCGGACCCATTATTTTCACTTCTAAGCCGTTTTTCTCAAAATCAGCTTTGCCGACCTATAATGCCGGGTTTAGCTACTTACGCACACTCACATTTTACTGTCCACATCATGTCTACTAAATCAGCGCTTTGTGTTCTTCCTAAGATAAATTAATCAGCCGGAAACTGGAACATGCAATTTGCACATAAAAAAAAATAAAAAAATTGAAAAAACAAGTTTGTTATTTGCGCTAAAAGTGTTTTTTCTCCAACAATGTGGCTGCTTTTTCTATTCTTTTACCGGCCACTTTAACTTTATCTGATTTGCATGAAAAACGCATAGTAAAAATCATGATTCGTTCTGGTGAAACCAAAATACATGTACAGGTGTCCTGAACTAGCATTATGTGAAATTGACAGGTGAATCGTGAAGGTTGCGTCAACTTCATCTCTAGTAACTCCGTGATGTTAAGGTTTATTTTCAGATCGATGACAGGGGAAACGGCAACAGCATTGTTTTTTTTCTGTCCAAAATCTCAGATAGTGGAAGCATTTTTTTATATTAGTTTTTTTCCCCTTGTTGTTGTAAGAGATAAATTCTACAATGTTCTGCACACATACATGTACACACACATGCAGACACACACAATCATATCCATGCACACGTGCAAACATACACAGACACAGAGACAAACATACACACATATTTTATGTGCGCACACAAAAATGTACATGTACATGTTATGAAAGAAGTTTCTGATTTTAAAAAAATCGTCTCAATTTCTTTCAACATAATCAGCGGTTCTCGGAGTCCCAGGTACATTTCTTCCCCTTGAAATATCAGACTTCCTCATTTCCTCCCTCATGTTAAATTGCCATCTAGTTTGTTTTCTTTCACCATGATTTATGCAACTAAATTTCTTTACCAGTAATCCAATCAAATAAAAAGGAAACCCTTATTTCAGCCGATCATAAAAGATTGTACGTAGGGATTTCGTGAAATTCCTGAACATTTCGGTCATTTCATTCAATTCTAAATTCGTCAGGGAGTTCATGGATTCAGTGATTTCATGAAATCCTTGAATTGCCTTTGACAATAATCATAATGAAAGTAAAAATACGTTTTTTCTTTATTCGGCCCATAAATCATTTTATTGTACAAGGAATAAAATGGTTCTTGCACTGCAGCCCTGATGTCTATTTATAGCAACAGTTGAACTGTGGTGGCAAATAGAGTTGCACGCTGACTTTTTCTTAAAGTTTTTTTGTTTTGTTTTTGGTTTTTGTTTTTCAACTCTTTGTACCACTACAGTTGTATTTACTGATGGCTTGACCGCTAGAGGAGCACCCGCTGGACACAACTTCTTATTCACTCACACACACACATCGTCCATGCCTAAGAGACAGCGAGGGTATAGACCTGAATGATTTATTGAGTGATGTCCTGCCATTTTGTACTTGATCAGTTGCCAGTTTTGTTCAGCACAGCCCCTGGATTGTTCCGCACACCGCCTGGTCCCTTGTCCACAACAGGGATAGGAATTACTGCAGCATTGTCATCTATGAGCCCTGCTTCGAGATCAGTGCGACTTTTCTTCATCATCCTCTCGACCTGTGGCGTTTGAACAACGGACACTTCATTGTCAGCACCGTGTGAGTTGCATGATAAGGCCATCAGTACTTTCGATGTCACAAGAGATGTCGGCACGGCGGTTGTTTCAATCTGTGAGATTAACATTTTAATTCATGTTTGAGTGATGAAGAAATATGAGGCTGGTATTGCACTAAGTCGAGTCTGTTTTGCCTCACGTTTAATGACTGTATAGACCCTTTTCACTTCCGCGTTACGGTTGTTTGCGGGGAGCCGCACGGCTTCGAAAAGCACCGTGTAGGGCAAAAACCTTCACTTGCCTTAGTGATGGCATCTGAATAATTATGTGCACAGTCTAAGCAAAGATGCATTTTTATGCCAGAACCAGCACGTAACCGGTTTGTACAGTTGGGTGCCCAACAAGAGGATGGCATCGTTCGACTGTTGTTCACCGCTTCCGCCCTACAAGTAGGGCACGCCGCCATTTTGTTTGCGAATCACGTGATGTGGAGGACGGTAGATGAAAAGGGTCTATAGTGCGACTTATGGAGTTGAACGGGTGGTCATTCACTGGCGAGATTAAAAACAAGTAATCTGTCTCGTTAGTTTGGGCGCATCAAAACTGTCTTGAGTCGGCTGGTGAAGAGAGAAATCTCGCTCACTGAGTCACAGCAAACGCAAAATAGATTTGCCTCAGTGTGCCGCCGGCACAGGAACAGTTCTTGCGTCACCGACAAACAAAAAAGCTGAATAGGGTGAACACTTCATTCCAGAACGATGGGAAGAACTCTTCTAAAACTGAACAGATTTGATCACAAAATTCCAGTTTAGGAGATTATTGTCAGAAAACCACGGACTCAGAATGAACACCATGTCACCATTAGCGCCGACCGTCGACATTTTGGATGATGGGATTTGTCGTGGATCACTTTTATTTCTGGTCAAAACTGTTTCAGCTCTGTGACGCACTGTGGACCTAGATCTAACTGACCACTATAAACAGCTCCACTAACCACCACTATAAACAGCTCCACTAACCACTATAAACAGCTCCACTAACCACTATAAACAGCTCCACTAACCACTATAAACAGCTCCACTAACCACTATAAACAGCTCTACTAACCACTATAAACAGCTCCACTAACCACTATAAACAGCTCCACTAACCACTATAAACAGCTCCACTAACCACTTTAAACAGCTCCACAGACCACATGACAGGAGGAGTGCAGCATTTCTCCAACGTTACCAAATACCTGAAAAATTCACTTAGATTGATCACCAACGCATGGTGACCTATTGACGACAGTTGAACTACTCAGTGGACAGAGCGGCCTAACTGCCACAAGTGTATCTCACTAGTAAATTCATGAAATCACCGGTCATTACTATTAAAATTTAGTGAATAATTCAGAGATTACAATGTCATGTAGCCCCCGACCAAAATGAGTTTTCATAAAATTATTAGTTTTTGCAGTTTTACAGTAATGCATGCACAGTGTACAGGTAACACTTTAACAGTCTGTCCCACTTTGAAGTTCCTTCTTTGGCCGGCACTCCTCCCCAGGTCCTTCCCTGGGAGTCCGATGCCTCCCGTTTGAGAATCTTGGACTAAAATGTGATTTGAACAATTTAGAAATCGTGCAGGTTGTCTTCTCAGACGGAGGGGGGGGGGGGGGAGAGAGAAGTGCAGATTGAGGAAAACTACCGCAATTCTTGTTGTTGTAGTTTTTGAACTTTACTTGATTTTTTGTTTCTTTCCCATCATGACTCATTCTTCCGCCATTCCTGGTTGCTTCATGCCACAGACTAATAAAATACCCAGACTGGATGATCCCATTGTGTGACGTCACAAAACAGCGATAGGTCATGAACCATCCGCCATTATAGGTTTACGGTAGCGAGCGACGCTTCAGCATAGCTACAATGTTGAATGACACCATTTTGACGCGCCTACTGAACGCGGAAGTTTGGTTCCGCACCAAGAAATGAATACCTGTGTGTCAGGGTTAATCTTGTAATTGTCGTGCTGGGTCACGACTTGTGTTTTTTCACGGTTTCGTTGATTATAGCCAGCGGAAATGTCCTTGAACTGTTTTCGTGAACAGTTTGTTTTGTAACGCTTTTTCTTAAGAGATGGAAAGAAAGTGGGGCAAGATAGAATAAATGGATAAGTTAGCAGTGACGGTGCAGTTCTCGACCCCGTGATTTTGATGAACTCTAACAGGGGAAGAGAAGGGGTGAGTTAAAGGGAGATAGTAAATTCGTACATAAAACGTAGAGGGTTTAGAGACTTTAGGAAGGGTTTTGACATGTTAATTTGCAGCCGGCCGCACAGTATATAAGCGCAGCCATTCCTATGTTTGATCACTCCATGCAGAAATATCCATCTGTGCAGGCGGTCGGCGGGATTCTGCCAGAAGAATCAGAAGATTGTTATATTCACGTCTATGTCTATTATAGACACTGAAATGAGACCATATGCTCTTTGTGAGAATTACCCACAGCTGTTATCTACGGTTCCCTGATTTCTGATCAGGGACCAAGTGTAAGTGTCTGCCTGTTGATTCAACAATGAACGTGAAGCTGACCTTAATTTTCCAGTAGGAGTGCTACCGAAGAATGCAATACTTCCATGTATTTTAACTTGCAACTAGATCTAGCATGAATGTCTGGCATACACATTTGTAAATTGAAATTGATGTGTCTGGATGAGGCTGGGGATTGCCAGCCCATCCTAGAGCAGATCTAGATCTAACTTAACTACGTCAGTTTGTATTGACGAGTTTGATCCATTATAAGCGGTAGGCACAAATAACTGAGATAACATTGTCGTCTGAGACATTAGAATATTATTTGTTAGATAGTAGGCAGTCTATATTTGAGAAATAGATAAGTAATACTTAAATTGTGAGTGAGACAGAATGATATAATCTTTTAGGAATCTAGAGGAGACTTCTAGTGACATATTATTGAATTTTCATTTGATGCTGCTGATGTTGTCTTTTTAGTATGTAAGAGCTAGACGAAATTGTTAGGGAATAATAAGTAAATAAATTTGTGGCCCTGCAGGTCTCGATAAAAACCATTCAGATTGTTATTAGTATGTGGCATGGTATGAATGAGTAATTCCTAAAAACCTCTCGATTTTTAAATGCAGTCGTAATACCTATAATTCCTTAATAACCCAACTCGTAACACTGTGCCACCAATCTTGACAAATAAAAAGAAATTTCTACTGCAGATAGAACTAGAATCGGAAAATCCCGAGCGGCGGCCATGTTGCTTATACGACCACCGCTCGGGAAATTCCGTAAAAAAACGACACAGCCCGAAGCTCGTGTTTCCAGTCTTGTTAATTTATTAGTCTGTGCTTCATGCTTGTTTTTTCGGGTGAGGAGGGAGGGGTAGAAATTTTGCCTATTTAATCATTATTTCAGGTACATTTTTAAAAGTATAAAATACATGCACTGCGACTCTGACAATGTTCAAGTCACGACGCTGTTCTGGTATCTTTTTTAGCTTGAGCGGGATCAACATCGGTGTCCTCGTAACATTTCTGATGGATTTATTTGACATTTTGCATGAGCGGATAAGTCACATTTAAAATTTGGAACTGATATTTTTATTTCGTAGACTGGGACCTAATTTTGAGGTAGTTTCTTTGCACTTTTTAACCATAATACGAGAGAGTATATATCTATACTCTCTGATAATACTTAGGTTGAATTATTTGCAAAAACAACATTTCCATGCACTAAACACTAAATTATGTGTTCACCTTGAGCGAGAAAACGATTTGTGAATACTTAGCAAAACACACTTCATGCATGAAAGTAGAAACATGTTGAACATAATTATTTCGGTGTTCCGCACATTTCTTTCTTTTCTTGTCGATACTTATTTCAAATTTTTGAGGGAACTAAGTAGAAAACTCAAAACTAGCGATAGTTTGAGTAATAAAAAATTGGTTTCCTTAGATTTAGCGTGAAACTTGAGCCCGCATGACCACCATGATAATGTTACTATTTCACTTTCTGCCACAACTACGATAAAACAGAATAAGAACTGTCAGAGATCACGAGAACCGCTCAGGATGGAAAATATTTGTTGATGCAAGGTCACCTTGAGAAATGAGAACGTCACATCTGAATGTCTTAGGTTGTTCTCTCTCTCTCTCTCTCTCTCTCTACCGTTCTCTCTCTCTCTCTCTCTCTCTCGTTTCTATCTCTCTCTCTCTCTCTTTATCGTTCTCTCTATCGTTCTCTCTCTCGTTCTCTCTCTCTATCGTTCTCTCTCTTTCTCTCTCTATCGTTCTCTCTCTTTCTCTCTCTATAGTTCTCTCTCTCTCTCTCTCGTTCTTTCTCTTTCTCTCGTTTTTTTTCTCTCTCTCGTTCTCTCTCTCTTTCTCACTCTTTCTCTCACCTCCCTCTCTTTCTCTCATTCTCTCTCTCTCTCTCCCTCTCTTTCTCTCATTCTCTCTCTCTCTCCCTCTCTCTCTCTCTCTCTCCATTTCTTTCTTTCCCCTCTAGTTCTTTCTTCCCCCTCTCTTGCTTTCTTTCTCTCTCTCTCAGCAACAAAAGATGGTTTATAATTTTGCTCTGTTGCACTTCCACTGACCCAATCACAAGCAGGTTTCTTCTTTAGGTTCTAAATTAGCTGTGGCTTCACATTGCTAAAAGGATGATATGAACTAATAAACATAAATGAGATTTTAATTTCAGTAATTTTATTATTATTTTTTTTTTGCTCCAGATTTATTATTATTATTATCATTATTATATTATTTACCCTCTGTCAGCCAAAAACTTTGCCAAGCACATCCAGGGCGAGATTCAAACATTAAATACAATTCTTCTGTTTCAACTTGTCTTCACAAAATGAATGACACAATTCAGCACAGCTGGCACATTCAGCTTAAAGACATGAGAAAATGTACATCTGGCGCTGAGAAGTTGCACTGCCATAAATTGCATGCTGGAAATTAAAACAAAAACCCTATCTTTTATGTGAATTTGGGTCTGAGATGACCCATGACGAGGCCGCCCATAAATTACTTTGTCTTGATTTAGCCGATTTTTACCCCCCCCCCCCCCCGTCCAAATTCCCCTCTAAGGAGCCTACAGCCAATAGAATGATGAATGTCCATGATATTGATGTTTAACCCTCTTAGTGCTCACTAAAAAAACTGTAAAATGTGTGCTAAAATTTTTCTGGCTCATTCTGGTCACTCATTTTGGTCAGCAAAATGAGTAAAAACCCCAAAAATGCAACAAACAACAACTACTTTCATTGTCAGCTGTACTTCCTGGAAAGCAAGTGGATCTTCCAGATTATTTACTTGGCTTTTCAGCCAAAATAAATTTAACCGCACATAATAGAGAGCCACGATCGTGGCCTGTCGCATTAAGAGGGTTAAAAACTTGAAGTGATAGTTTGCATGAAATAAATTTTCTAGTTTCATTATAAATCAATTTTTGTAATAATTATAATCCAACAACCGAATTGGGAGGAAAAAAAATAATTATAAACTCTAAGGCCAATTTTTTTTCTGCTCTCGACCAAAACTGAAAAGTTCAGGCTCCCCGCATGTGATGATGGCAACCCACCCTCTCCCTCTCATAGTACGTTCTTTAATGATGGTCCCAGATCGTAGAAAGTGAATGGTGAAATGTACATTGTGTAATATTGCTGTGACTATCTGATGTTTGAGGAGACCAATCATGCTACATTGTAAACAGTGGTCACTGGTAAGTTATCTGTTGACCTTGAATTAACCTGATCATCTTTTTACACATTACGTTTTGCGAGAAATGATCAAATTTCAATAGTCAAAATGATCTAGGTGGGGTATCCGGTTCTCTGCAGTAAACCTACCATTCTGGGTGCACGTGACACACGATCGTATAAATTAGGGTCACAACGTTGTACAGTCTTCATCCATACCTAGATACATACATCCAATTGTAACTCAGCTGATGTCGACCATTCATTTACTCGTATTGGTGACCCGAAATGATTTGATCGACATCATAATTGTCATTGTCATTCATGAAGGAAATAAATAAATGTGCCCCCCCCCCCCACCCCCAACCCCCGATTTACAAACCACAATGTTCCGTGTGCTTCTTCCAACCAGATCCTTCCCTACATTGGTATAGGCCCGTTGCGGATATCGGCCATTTTAGTTGTCAGGACCGACGCCTAAACATGGCGATGGTAGCATTGATTTTGATTCGTTAGCTGATTTGCACAGTGACCACTTCAGGGATCGCGAACCAATCGGCGGCGAGGTGAAAAGAACAAAAAGTTCACTACAGTAAACAATGACATGTGCGTTCACGCATTTTGGGAGACCTTCGGTCAATTCTTTCACTTCCTTTCCTTTGTTTACATGGATGGTAGGGAATCTGACCAACTTGGATCCATCCTTTCCACCCCTGTCACAACAGTCAACTGCAGTGCAGCCATCAGGCATTTTAACCGCTTAGACGTATCCCGAAGTTACACTCGTCAGCTGATCCACCGGCCATTTTAGGTGTCGGAAGTACAAAACAAAAACACTCTGTGACGTCATTTGCAATGGGCCTATACACCCACACAAACTTAATCACACATACTAACTCACACACACTCCTACACATACACACACAAACACTCACACATACACGTGTTTTAACATCCAGGCCACCTCAGATAAGAGCTATGGAAATATGTTCCATGGGGACTTCTGGCGGGTTTTGATCATATCTTAATTCGACATCTCCAGTTTGAAACCTTGAATCCAATGCAACTGGGTTTTCCGAGGTCATAAATTCAAAATTGGCCTGGGTTGGAAAAAAATTAGATTTTTTTCAAAAAAATCCAAAAAATCGATATTTTTTATTTAAATCAGATTTTTTTGATTTAAATCAGATTTTTTGGATTTTAAAAAAAATACATAATACATTCAATATTTTGTCGACAAAGCTTCCTCAGCTGGAGTGGAGAGAATTTTCTCCTCGTATGGACTTGTTCAATCCAAGTTGAGAAATCGCTTGGGGAATGAGAAAGCGTCAAAACTGGTGTTTCTGTTCAGGGCCTTCAATAGTAAAGAATTGGAGACAACTGAAACTGAAAATGAGTAGAAAATTTTGCTTTCTTATATATTACCAGAATTTTCTGGATCTGATCTGTATGCCTGGATTTCACTAACTGTTTTATAAAAATAAAGATGTTTATTTGAAATAAAATATAGGCCTTTTTCACTTACTTGACTGTCTTAATGTCTTACACAGGTACACAAAATTCAAATTCAGAGTTACATTTTTGTTCAAGGTGTTATATTTCAATTGTGTCCTGCGACACATTCAAGTCTCCAACTGTTGTATGAATCAGCCAAAATCAGAAATTATTGAATGATGCATAATAATAATAATAATAGAGAAGCACTCCTACTTATCAGTGCCTTTAAGTCTAGTGCTTTTGAACAATAAAAACATCAAAAACAAGCAGTTTGAAAAAAAAAAATCCTTAAAAAGTAAAAAAATCAAAAAGTGATTTAAATCACTGATTTTAATTTAAAAAAATCAAAGTGATTTAAATCAAAAAAATCATTTGATTTAAATCACCTTGATTTAAATCATGCCAACCCTGGAATTGGCGAGCAAAAACTTTAACGTGATGCATGTTAGAGCGATCTGCACTTTCATTTAGAGCACCAGTCTACAGGTGCATGTCATCACTTCCTCAATTTAGCAATGTAGAACTTACTAATTTCTAATTTTCTCCATCTTAAATTGAAAACCTCAAAGATGTCGATGCTCGAGTGAAAGAAACACTCTAAACGAATAGACAGCCAATATTCAGCACACCTGCTTAAAATACATGTCACTGCTCTCTAAAGTTCCTATTTCAACAACTTAATGCAGTAAATAATTATGTCTAACTGATGAATGCTAATCACGGCAAAGTAGTGAATTTTGATTTCAGATAACATAAATCATGTTTCTAGTATGCAAAACGTAACAAACACGACATTGTTAAAAAAAAAATAATTAAAAAATTAAAAAGCTAAAGTTAGAAGTCAGGTATAGAACGGAGTTTCTCACAATCTAAAAATAGGTAATGCAAGTAAGAAAGCATTGCATCTTCGAATTTGATTTCCTTTTTTTTTTCTACCTTTTTTTTTTTTTGATGGAAGATCTCTCAATACCGAAAGCATACGTTTTTTGACGTTTCTTCTCCGTGTCTGACAGGGGGCTTTACGTCATACGACCCTTCCTTTTTTGAAGTTTTTACCCACGCAAATAAAATATGTATAATTATTTCCTTAGCAGCTTAAAAAAAAGGCTGCAGTCAAAATATTATTTCAGGTATGCGTAAATTTTAGAGTATTACTATTTCGCGTTTCGCGACCTTAGGTCCTGTTTGTTCAATCTCCATTCTCTGAAAAAAACTGCAGATATTTTTACTATGTCGCAGAGGTATAACAAGTGCCCATACTGACACTCGTTTGAAATGCATTGTAGCAGTTGTCAAGTTGTTCCACAGCTAATATTTATTCTAACTCCTTATTCATAATCGACCAAAGGCGCAAACGTTTAACGTCGAATTTCTCAGTTGTGCAAACTGTGGAGTTGGAACAAGCATGAACTAATGCCACGAACTGTTCATTTAGGGACAGCTGTTCTCGCAAGGACATCTCAGACGTACATTCCTCTTGAAGAACATTGCGTACTACATTCACAGACCTTTCATATCCATATTTAGCACACAGTGACACCTTGTGAACAAAAGCTGTATCAATTCGTAATCCACCTAAGGGAACTGACAGACGTTGCTTTCTTGTTTGTCTGCATTTTCTTGTATTAGGCCAAAGATCTCAAAGCGATGGCAAACTTGATTACGTGGGGAGAATGGCGAAGTGTTGAATGAGCGTTTACAAAATCTTAGCAGTGAAGAATAGAAAGCTCTTAGCACCATTTCAACAAGCTAACTTCATTACAGCGCAGCTATAAAAGCGCTGCAAAGAGAATTTCCAATGGATTAAGCTTCAGGTAGCCAATCACAAACAAGATACAAAAAACATTAAACCACCCAGTGGGCGATTGGCACACCTGACCTGCTGATTGGCTGAGAACAAACAGGTGAACTCTGGGGAAAAACGACTGTCGTTTTTGACCTTACGTGTCAGTGTGGAAAGTATGTATATCGGAATTTCAGTTATTGGATAAATAAATAAATAGGTAAAAAAAAAAAGAAAAAAAGAAAAGAAAAGCTAATAAACAATATTAAAGGAAATTCGGTGCTAGAGCGGTTTTCTCCAATTTCTGCCAAGTATTTACCTAATGTCTCAAACAAATTAGATGATGAAAGGGAACACTGAACAATTTCAAATGCCACCTATTGGGAGGAGAAGACAGGTATAAAACCAGATATACATGATTTAATCTAAGCACATATTGCCTGAGTAATAGGAGGTCTGGGGGAGGGGGGGGGGGATTAACAACATGCAGAGATCTGGCAGCAGGGCGAAATGTCTTTATTTTTGTACTGGATTCCAGTGCATTCAGCAACCTGCTAGTAAAGGAAACTTAGAATCTCATGTTTGTTTCATCTAAATTTCAGGTTAAAGGGGGGAGGGGGGGGGGTACTTTGATTTGAGACAATACCGCCGACAGGATTATTGACTGCAATATTAATTAATAACAATAATTACAATGTGATTTATGGAAAAGTAACAGTATTATTTTCTGCGATCAAAGCAGTACCTTGACCAAATTAATGACTGTTTTAGCTATAAAACAAACAAACCAACAACCAAAAAAAAAAAAGAAAAAGCCACCATCTAGTATCAGTTACCCTTTAAACAGAATTCTTTTCCAACGCTTCAGAGCATAATACGCCGATTTAAGTTCTGAGTTTAAATTCACTAGATAAACTGTCGCATCTGGTGGTTTTGTTGTGTTTTTTTTTTTTGACAAACTTTTCACGAGAAGCACAAGATTTAATAACTTGCTTTATGAGACTTAGGAGTCAGTATTAAAAAAAAGTTATAATATTAAGTCCTAGAATTCAGAATTTCACCCCCACGCCCTCCCCCCACCCCACTCCACCCACAACTTGCAATAACAACCTGTGGGCAATCAGGGGCTGCGGGCATGCTAAATATCTCAATTGTCGAAAAAAAAAAAAAAGTCGACTTACGATATTTTACCATGCTGCTCTCGGTTTTATGCCTTCAAAACGTTTTTAAACATACCTGTGTTCTTTTCACATGAAAATGAATACCTGTTCTGAAGGGGAAAAAATGTATCCCATTCTCCCACCACAAAAACAGGAAAAGTGTTTGAGCGGAAAAACAAACAAACAAATGTATAAAAATTCCCCCAGACCACAAGGACTGCACAAAAATTTATCAGCTACCGTTGCACTGAAGCCTGACCTCCCACTCATGGATCTAGACACACTTTCCATAGTCTAAGCTAAAAAAACAAAAGTTGAATTACTTGGCAGCATCCTCTACCACGAAATTTACACCAATTTTCAGCGAAACATGTCTATTTTTAACGTTCACTTGTGGGAGAAAGTGGAGTTCTACAGTAAATGAGGGACAGGGAAAAGAAGACGGCTGCAATGGAGGACAGAGACAAGTGGAATGTAAATTAGAAACATCGAGGCTGAACCAGGGACTCCCACTTCCTGGCCTGGGCCTCTACAACATCATTTTCTGTTGAGCGGCAGAGAAAATTGAAACGCTATCGAGAAGATCGGGTGTCAAACACGTGACAGGCCCATCCACCTTCATGACCAGCACCATCAGAAACCATCTTTTTCCCTCCTTGGCTAAATCGTCCCCGACTCGTCTCCTATCGCCGACTTTTGATCTGACCCCTCCAAATTTCCAGATCCCAGCTGCTCATCTGTCAACTCTCTTGCACTCCACCATGGGATTTGGCAAATATCAGGCTAGTGATGGAAATAGTTCAAAATGATTTAGCTCCCTGCTTGGATCGTTGGCATGCCCATTTTGGTCAGACCTCTAGTTTGAAAGGTTGACATCAGCTCAGACATGTGAGTGTGAAACTACGTCACTCGTGACAAGAACACATTTCTCAAAGGTTTAATAAAATTTGGGTGGTCCCCGCCTTATTTATCCTCCTCCCCGGAGCAACAAAACAAAACAAAAAAAAAATCAGGAGAGAGGGGAAGTTACAATTTTTAAGGAATAAACATAATCAAAATGAAGGCAGTGGCTACGGTTATGGCAGCTGGTGAACACAACTCATCATTTTTCTTTGTTCAGCTTTACTCCCGTTCATACAGCAGCGCTTCCTTTCTTTGCTTGTTCTATTGGGGTATGAGCTTGATCTGCCGTAAACGTAGCCACTGCCTAACATGAATTACCCCAGATATGGCTCTTGGGATATTACTTAATTAGATTTAGACAAAAAATTACAATTCCCCAAAACCAAGCCATAAGTAACTGAGAATCTCGAACACTGACGAATTTCCACTTTCTAAACAAAACGAGGATTCACGGAAGTAAAAAGAACGCGCGTAATAATGTACTAGAAAAAACAACAACAACAAAACACAGAAACAAATCCATTTTGAAACAGCTTCATGCGTGCATTTTGCAAAGGTTTAAACGTCTTATCCCAATGGAAGAATAAAACGAATGGTTGTAAAAGGTATGGACTTACCTGAAAAGCACATTTCCAGTTATATAAATAATGTGTGTCTTTGTAATAGAATCGCCACCACTACATTATCTTAAAAATGGAATCCCTGATAATACTGGTAAAGAAATGAAAGGATTGCAGTTTAGGGCAGGTGCTGGTAAAAAAAATCCAAAATTGTTTTAAAGTGCTAATATATATTTTACAGAGGCGGATCTTTTATGAAACGAATGAAGCTTAAGCCTCAGGGCGACTTACCCCAAATGGGCTTTGAAGAAATTTTGTTTTAATGAGTGGATTTTTGATGTTGCCCTATTGTTGCTGGTTTGCGAAGGGGCCCATAACGGTTCAAGCCACAGGGTCCCAAAAATGTAGGTCCGCCACTGTATTCTTATGTAACCTTCCAAAACCTTTCATATCATCGATTGATTAATGTGTATATGTCACAACGGATCTCGTGTACCTCGTTGCCATAGATACAACAAAAATGACGGCCATATTGGACTTTACTATACCGTCTGTTTCTGGCTGTCAGATAAATGAGCTCGTCCTGAGCTGATCAAAGTTGATGTTATATCATGGTCGACCTGGAGAAGATCTCTGCTCCAGAAAAAGACAGACTGGTCAAACAAAAATTATTTTTACAGCAAAAATTTACATTTGCACAAATTTCCCTTTGCTTTAATTTTTGTAACTGGCTGTTTACCACGTGGACAATAGTTCAGTTCACTGGCTTGAAAAACAATTGCGTTACAAGAAGCTTAATGCAATAAATAAATAAAAACATGAAAAAAAAGCAAAATGAAAACAGAAAGAAGTGGTGAATTATAAGTTTTTTGTGACTGAAAAATAAATTATTTGACACACGTATAGACGGTTGATGGTAACGTTGATACATTTTCGTGAATGAAATGATTACAGAATAAGAAAACCCAAAAATCTGTAATAAAACTTGAAAAACCTACGGCGGACAGCCATAATAGATTTCTGGGAAATAATCATTTTATTGCAGGTTGTAGCGTGGCATTGCTTGCTGTGAAATTTGAATGACTCGTACAGAAGTACGGCTGGATTAGTAGGCATTTTTCTTGGTGCGAAAATTGAATTTTTTGTCCTTCCTTTCAAACCCTAGGTGGCTCTAAAAACTGCCAATAGAAGACCAGGTTGAACTCATTCTCATGTACCGGGAGGTCCAAGTCCATCAACTGGAGCAGTTACTATAATAGAACGTTTACATTCACTTTTGCTTATGAATCCAGACTCCTGCACATCTCGTGATATAAGTGGTACTATAAGTTGCAGCATTCTACGGATCTTCACTACACGTATTATTACATAGTCATACTGCTCGAAGTTCTAGTACACTCAAAGCTGAGAGAGCTCACTCACAACTCTAATGAGATGTATGGGAAATGGTGTGGCATTTATTTTTTTGGGACTGGTGTAAAATTTCCACAGGTTACCTCTAAAAATGAAAATCCATTGTGAGGACAAGATCTGCCCTGAGAATGAGGAAGGGTTTATAAAATGAAAGCAGAACTCGAACTGTCAGAATATATCCTGACGACATTAGTTCTGATAAATACTAAGACTACAGCATGTTATGTCTGCAGAACATTTTGTTGTTGTTGTTGTTGTTGATTTCTGTTTTCCTTTTTCTTTTTTTTTAAGGGAGAATTATAATGAAATTTGTGAAATGTTTTGCTGACGACGACCCCAGACGTCTGAAATAAAAATCACATTTCACAACAGGTGTTTTCTTGGTGAATGAAATGATTTGTGATCAGGACATTGGCCAAGCTCAGACTGCTGTAATGGCGTTATAGCCAGATAGCCTGATAGTCAGATAACCTGGTAGCCAGACAGCCTGACAGCCAGACAGCCCGATAGCCTGTTAGCCAGATAGTCTGATAGCCGTAGCCAGATAGCCTGATAGTCAGATAACCTGGTAGCCAGACAGCCTGACAGCCAGACAGCCCGATAGCCTGTTAGCCAGATAGTCTGATAGCCAGACAGCCTGAAAGCCTGAAAGCCTGATAGCCTGATAGCCAGATAGCCAGATAGCCTAACAGGCTGTTAGCCAAATAGCCGAAGAGCCTGTGAGCCTGATATTTTGATAGCCAGACAACCTCAGGCTATCCTGATAGTCTGATAGCCAGACAGCCTGATAGACTGATAGCCTGATAGCCAGATAGCCAGACAGCCTGATAGCCTGATAGCCTGGTAGCCAGATAGCCTGATAGCCAGATAGCCAGATAGCCTGATAGCCTGATAGCCAGACAGCCTGATAGCCTGATAGCCAGATGGCCTGATAGCCTGATAACCAGATGGCCTGATAGCCTTATTGCCTGATGGCCTGATAACCTGATAGCCTGATAGCCTGATAGCCAGACAGCCTGATAGCCTGATAGCCAGATAGCCTGATAGCCTGATAACCAGATACCCTGATAGCCAGATAGCCTGATAGCCAGATAGCCAGATAGCCTGATAACCAGATAGCCTGATAGCCCGATTGCCAGACAGGCTGATTGCCTGATAGCCTGACTGCACTGTGACACAAGGATTACAAGCAAGCCACATCACATCCAAACATTCCAAGCAAGGCCATAAAGCGACATCTGTTTCTGACTCACTGCATCGCTGTGTTGAAAAGAATGAAATGGGTCAAAAAGAGACGCTTGGTCCAAGCTGACGGGAGCAAGAACTTGTTGTTAGATTCCTTGTGCACCAAATAGCAAAAGACCAGGGAGAAAAATTAAGGAGATTTGAGAGGATCTGGCAAATTTGGTCCCTTCTGTCCCAGCGATTCGTCTTCTCGCTCCAACAAATGTGGCTTAAGCTAATTTTGATCTCTGGGGGAGACGCAACTCGTATTGGTAGAAACTGGCTTTTAGTGTCACCATTATTTGATTTACGATGTGGAATGTAGTCAACAAGGGAAAACATCCAAGATGTTTCTGCATTGTCGGTTCACATTTTTAATGTCTCCCATTTTAAACACAGTTTGAGATACTATTAATACAATGACATTCTGAAAGACTCGGATATTCGCAGAATGATAAACGATTGGCATCGTATAAAATCCTCGTTATCGTTCGTTTCTTGTCATTGCCGCTGCTCTTTTTCCATTGCCATCATCACTCTTATCATTATTATAAAAAAATCTTTAAATAAATCAACGTATCAATAGAAGGCGACACTCAGATGTTTCCTTACAATTGTATTCTTTACTTCACTGTCCTATATTATTATTTATCTCTCACCACTGTCACCAAAAAATTGGGCTGTCAGAAAAAAACAAAAAAACCCAAAACTGCCATTTTGAGTGACACCACTAATAACATACCCAAGTAGCTAATGAACACAGAAATATCACTTCAGAGCTTCGCTTAAGTAGTCGCTGTTCCTTCTCAGTATGCCTTGTTGGGGGCAGAATCATTGTTTTCTTGGCCCCTCTATCCCTGTACTGCAAATAAGTTTGATGTTCTAGTGAAAAGCTCAGTGGAGGTATTTGAAGTAGAATGTATGACATTATCGAAATACAATAATTAAATGCCAAATTCATATTCTCAAAGTTTTCAAGGTAGCATCAGAGGAAAATAAATATTAATAATGATACATTACTTTAGAGTGAAAAAGTAGCACCTGGAAGCAGAACCATGTACCAGTGGCCAATACCTTAGCAGTCACAGAGGTCAAATTTATGCTCCATTAATTTGATTGAAAACGAGTGACGTCTTAGCTTGGGTCGTGTAAACGAAATACATTGCTGATCGACTGAATGTAAGTATTTCTGTCTACGTTACTGACAGAGCTATGACAACTTTGCTATTAAGAGTACCATAGCAAGCAATATCGTGGAAATGTCATACAAAAATCTATGTTGGCATCCCAGGAATTAGGTCAGAGAACTCGGTCACAAATAGCCAATATCAACCGAGTGTCCAGGAAATTGAAGTCCAAACTAATACATGTTCCCAGGTCTTGTTTGATTGACGGCAGTTCCCGGGAACGCTAACTGAATTCTTTATGAATTGTCATACTTTACCCTGTGAGCAATGTGTCCCAATGGCAGCCGGTAGCGGGTAATATTTGGTTTCCACCGAGAAAAGACAGCGTCGCTGAAGGGTGAGTAAGGAATTCAGGCCTTGTTAAACAGAAACCCAACCAGTCCAGCATACACTACCAGGAAAACAATGGATTTAATACCGTGGTCACCCACTCCTATTTCAGTCATGTTGTCTTCACCAGTAACGTTGTGTGCGTGTGCTTGTGTATCTGCGTGCGCGGTTCTGTTCTTGCTGATTCTCGGCTTGATAATAATGTTTTTTCAGGTTTTGAGTATGACTGCAAAGAGGTCTGTGAAAACCTGACCCCACATTTTTTTTTTTTTTTTGCTTCAAATCCCTGAAATGTTAATATAAATATTATGTACTTATCAAGCAGATACTGAAATATCACAGGTATCTGGTGCAAAGAAGTTACTGGCAATGGTATCATGACACAGGTCATCAAAATCAGAACGAGAACGAGGCATAGGCGCAAAATACCGTGAGGTTTAGACACCCTAGCTATGAACTTCACGACCGTGAGGTTTAGACACCCTAGCTATGAACTTCACGACCGTGAGGTTTAGACACCCTAGCTATGAACTTCACGACCGTGAGGTTTAGACACCCTAGCTATGAACTTCACGACCGTGAGGTTTAGACACCCTAGCTATGAACTTCACGACCGTGAGGTTTAGACACCCTAGCTATGAACTTCACGACCGTGAGGTTTAGACACCCTAGCTATGAACTTCACGACCGTGAGGTTTAGACACCCTAGCTATGAACTTCACGACCGTGAGGTTTAGACATCCTAGCTATGAACTTCACGACCGTGAGGTTTAGACACCCTAGCTATGAACTTCACGACCGTGAGGTTTAGACACCCTAGCTATGAACTTCACGACCGTGAGGTTTAGACATCCTAGCTATGAACTTCACGACCGTGAGGTTTAGACACCCTAGCTATGAACTTCACGACCGTGAGGTTTAGACACCCTAGCTATGAACTTCACGACCGTGAGGTTTAGACACCCTAGCTATGAACTTCACGACCGTGAGGTTTAGACACCCTAGCTATGAACTTCACGACCGTGAGGTTTAGACACCCTAGCTATGAACTTCACGACCGTGAGGTTTAGACACCCTAGCTATGAACTTCACGACCGTGAGGTTTAGACACCCTAGCTGTGAACTTCACGACCGTGAGGTTTAGACACCCTAGCTATGAACTTCACGACCGTGAGGTTTAGACACTCTAGCTATGAACTTCACGACCGTGAGGTTTAGACACCCTAGCTATGAACTTCACGACCGTGAGGTTTAGACACCCTAGCTATGAACTTCACGACCGTGAGGTTTAGACACCCTAGCTATGAACTTCACGACCGTGAGGTTTAGACACCCTAGCTGTGAACTTCACGACCGTGAGGTTTAGACACCCTAGCTATGAACTTCACGACCGTGAGGTTTAGACACCCTAGCTGTGAACTTCACGACCGTCCCATGCTTTAGTGAAGAGTCAAGGGGTTATGTTGTTTTCAGTTGATGATGGCTATCCCTGAAAGATAGTTAAATTTGTACCGTCTAAACTTTGGATTGTGGCAGGTGGAAGTGGGGAATTACATTTGCGTAGGTTCGGAGTAATTGTATGCCTTTCTTCCACCACTTTCTGCCTTGAAATTGTGAAGTTACCGTTGGAGATAGTATATGAACTAAATTTATAATAGCAGTTACATAATTAATTAATATAATTATAACAGTGAATGACTTGTTTTATAAATATGTGTGTCTGTTTGCTTCTTTGTCTTATAGCTATCACGTGAAGTATTGAGCTGTTACAGGGGATACTTTCTTATCAAAATCCGACGTACCGTATTTTTTTTAATTTAGTTTTTTTTTTTCTTTGTTTTGGGTTTTCTAAGATTTCATGTGCCCAGATTAGATTTCAGACTCAAATGAATTTGATTGGCAAGTACATGATTGCATCAACGTTTCAGAGATTTGAAGCAACAAAATTAATAATAATGGCATGAGATTTGAAGACGTCGCAAAAAGCCAGATTTTCACCGTCCTCTTTGCGGTTAGATTCAAAACCTCGAGAAAATTATCAAGCCAGGAATCTGCAAGAACAAAACTGAACACACCCCATACACACACAAGCACCCGAGCACACCCTCATACCATTACACACACACACACGTATCAGTAATATTCTGACGAGCAACATAGCCCTATATTTGCCATCACAGAAGGTCACAAACCTCCTTCCTGTCAGATTTCACCATGGTTTATGGGCAATCATTTAGCAATAACCAAACAGAACTCGGCGCACTTTATTAGCTCTTGCATGTGAAATGAGACGCATGCAGCTTGTCACAGCAGTTGGAAGCTGCAGTAACTACAGAACTATGCTGTGCTATTAATCTCGCAGGAAAAGTTTAATGTTCTCCATAATGGTTTTAATACGACATATTTTTTAGGATTAATCTTCACAGGCAGGATTACAGATTGCCTCTGCACTACTGATTGTGAAGCAGAAAATTGTCAGATTATGAGCAGAAAATTACATTCGATTCTTAATCTTAATCTGTAGAGGGAATTTTTTACGGTTTCTTCGGAGTAAATAAAAAAGAAAATAAGAACGTCACTGAAAAGAAAAAAAAAGGTCATTGGGTGTCAGAAGGGGATTCAACTTTGAAGCGATTGGTTCATTCAAGTCTGAGTTCTGAGTCTGGGGTAGGAGAAAACTCGATCACATTGGGTGTCAGAAGGGGATTCAACTTTGAAGCGATTGGTTCATTCAAGTCTGAGTTCTGAGTCTGGGGTAGGAGAAAACTCGATCACATTGTGCTGGGAAGACGTAAGACGATAGAAAGAATAAAGATAGTGATAGGACAAAAGGAGCGCCCTACCAGCAGGCCAGCCTACCACTCTCACTTGACCTATGTACACTTAGCCCGTACGCATAGATTTATCTCGATTAACTTAAGTACACGTAGCCCGTACACATAGATTTATCTCGATTAACCTAAGTACACTTAGCCCGTACACATATTTATCTCGATTAACCAGAGTGCACTTAGCCCGTACACATAGATTTATACATTTAGCCCGTACACATAGATTTATCTCGATTAACCTAAGTACACTTAGTCCGTACACATATTTATCTCGATTAACCAGAGTGCACTTAGCCCGTACACATAGAGTTATCTCGATTAACTTAAGTACACGTAGCCCGTACACATAGATCTCAATTAACCTAAGTACACTTAGCCCGTACTCATAGATTTATCTCGATTAACCAGAGTGCACTTAGCCCGTACACATAAAGTTATCGCGAATAACCTAAGTACACTGAGCCAGTAAACATAATATATTTATCTCGAAGAAACTAAATACATTTAGCCCGTACACATAGATGTATCTCGATTAACCAAATTACACTGAGCCCGTGCATCTAGATTTAGCGGGGTTTGGTTTGATGTTGTATCTTGTGCCGACTCTATATTACTTTTTATTTTGATATTTTCGTCTCCGGCTTAATGATGACATCGCCACAAACAAACTTGCATGATTGGACTCTAAATAAGATATTGTGATCAGCATGGACTATTTACACGTCCGCAGAGGATTCAATGACAACCCCATTTATTTATTTATTTATTTATCTATCTAAATAGACGAGGGATCAGGCGCTGCCCAGACTAAATCTGTGTTCCCAGCTCTCACTCCCCCCCTCCCTCTCTCTCTCTCTCTCTCTCTCTCTCTCTCTCTCTCTCTCCCTCCTTCCCTCCCTCCCTCCGTATTTTCCCGTAATGACCCCATTTTTTGAAACAATGCCCGAAACTTGCATTCAATAAATACAATCATAGGTCGATTCAAAAGAGACTTGTTTGGACTGGTTGACACTTCTGAAAATTAATATTTTTGTACCTTAAAAATGCTATTAAGATTGCAATGTTGGACATAATTCAAATGTTATATATAGGTTGTGTGTTGTTGGGCAAATTTGCACCACAATGAAATACTCCCGCCAATTTTTTTTCTCTTTGGTATAATAAGGTAAGGTTTTCTTGTTTGAAAGGAATGAAAAAATTATCATTTCCAGTGTCAACTCCATGATTAAACTTTACCATTTTCGTTTTCCCCGCAGTTTCATGTCTGTTGATCACGTTTCCAGAACGATATCCGAACTGAATTTTCCCGTGTGCAGAAAGGTGATCGGTGACCCAGAATGTTTGTTTTGTGAAAGCAGTGCACTTCCTGTACTATTTTTGGGATGGGGGCGAATGTTTTACAATGGTCACGCCATCCGACACTTCAGAAACTCACACATTCTCACGTTTTAAACTTCGGAATTCTAGTTGGCACTCACGGACAGATATTAAATGAAAATAAGTAGTAGGCGGACCAAGGTTGTAGTGCCTAGTTAGTGCCCAGGAAAGCAAAGCGGGAGTGAAAGAAGGAAGAAAGAAAAATGATCAAGATGGGACTAAAACCCGCGCCCTCTGCTGCGGCACCCGCCGCCTTGCCAAGATGAAAACAGATCGCTTAACTGTTCGGCCACTCCGTCTCTCAAAAAAATGAGATATTAAATGAGTATAAGTGGTTATAAGACGGACGTGGAGCTTATCTGAAAGATGTGTGAATAATCATTCTCTGTTTCTTTTGATCCACTGAATGATGTATCACACTAAACCCATTATTTCTGTAGACGCGTTTGAGTTAGGATAAAGCATGTTGACACGATGACGTCACTTTGTGCCAGGAAAAACCAAAACGATAGACAGAATGTAACAGAGCGATGGGACATGAGGGAGATCTGAGCAAATAGTTCAATTTTGAACACTATTTCCTCAAAAAGCTCCGCTCTTTAAAAGTTAGCAAAAGCATTCTGAAAATATTTTACACCATGGCTATTCAGAGCGTTTTGATGTATGGAGTTGTCTGTTGGGGAGGAAACATCTTACAAAATGATAAGAATAAGATCAATATTTTTATTAAAAAAGCATCAAAAATGTGTAACTGTGATCTGCCATATTTTGATGAGCTGTACACTGGTGCTTGTATTAAAAAAGCTAATAATATAATCAACGACCCCCAACATCCCCTGAACAAAGAATATATAAGATCTGTAAGAAGTTTAAGGCTGTTGTCAAAGAAAACTAAAACTGAGAGCAACTTTAAATCGTTTATTCCATCATCAACTAGGATGTTGCAATAATGTCGTACTCTTGATCGTAATCTGTGTAAAGTTGAATTGTGTCCTGCGTGTCAGTGTCACGAGTGGAGTGAGTGCAATTAAGGGGATTGCTACAGAGCGGGTGTCGAGTAAGAAGGGCTCACGGCAGACAAGTGGGGAAAGACGGGAAAGGAGGAGAGTAAAATTAACGCACGTAGACAAGTAAGTTAAGCGTGCATGTTGTGAGTGGTGGGGGGTCTGAATGAGGCGAAAGCGCTGTATTACTATCACTGCAAGTTAGAAGGTCCTACTGAACGGACGCTAGTAAGAGCCCAGCGGGCGGACATAAGGGGAGCAGTCGAGAGACCAGTGAGAGAGTTTTTCCAGTGATGACTGGTAGGTAGAACGTTGGTTGATAATTATGATTGATGTATTATATTATATTCGTCTATTACCATGATGTAAATAAGTATATGTGAGGAATGTGGAAGTCCTTGATATTGGATATAGCAATGTGCGCCATGAGCGATAGATGAAAGTGAGTTCATGGATTTGTAGCGCGAGTGAGTAGTGTGTACTCCGATGGAGGTGTGTTACCGTAAGATGTGTGGTGAGTGAAATGTGAACTATTGTGTGTACGCTTCATGGGTTGTAAGGAGAGGTGGAGTGAATAGAAATGGTAGGGTATTATACCAATGTAATGTTATTCTTGTAGGTGCCGAGGTCGGGCCAAAGAGCGCCGCCTACGGTGATAGGCCAGCATAGGGCCGGAGGCCACACATAGGCCAGAAGTGAGGCTGTCAGTGCAGGACAGTAGAGGCACATAAAGTCGTGGCAGTCAGGCCACGGACAGGGACGTAGATATGAGCGTGAATGTGATAATGTACTATTGCCATGTTGATGGGCTAGGAACTAATAATGTACTATTGCCATGTTGAGGGGCTATTGAAATGATAATGTGTTATTGCCCTGCTGAGGGGTTAGGGGAGTGCTAAGGTGTATGACAATAGGAAGGTGATATTGAGAGACTGCGGTGCCAGTGAATTATTAATGTGCTATTAAGACCCTGAGGGGAGAGGCTGAGGCCGAAGTGCCTTTAGAAGTAATTACCGGGTTGTGGATCCGAGGGAGAGTGTGTGTGAGAATAAGGCCGTTGTACGGCAGTTAATCCCAATAATATAATGTATGTAATTGCGCTATTATCTGTATAATTACGTTTAATAAATGTGTGAGTCTGATGGATTGTTCTGTTAAGTGTTAAACTAGTTTGTTCGTGATTGTTGTCCTGTCATAAACTATTACATCTCCCAGTCTGGGATTTGTGACAGTCAGGTCAGTGTGTTTTAGTAACGGAAGCATATTGTGTGCACTGTTAATTTTGTTTATTTATTAGTGTGTGTGTATATATGTGTGTGTGCGCGCTATATATCATAATTTTTGTTTCTGTAACTGTATTGTCATGTATTCAATGATCAAAACAAATTTCCTTGTACAAGGACGAATAAAATTTATCTTATCTTATATTGTCTTATCTAAACCCTGATTCTAAAGATGATTGTTGGTTGATGTGTCCTTCTAGATTCCCACCCTTCAGAAAGCAACTGCCTTCTTAGTAGAAAGATCGTTCTTTCGACAGATTTGTAAGATGCCAATGTCATATTGTAATTTTAGGTGTAAGTGATCAATTCCCCCCCCCCCCCACCCACCCAACCCCCTTTCTTCAATATTGAAAAAAGATTGTGTGTATGTGGTGGGGGAGAGGGGAGGGGGAGGTCAAGAATAATGAATTCGTGTGTGTGTAAGTGTGTGTGTGTGTGTGCGTTTGTGTGTGTATTTGAATTTGAATTTGAAGAAAACAGACCGACACCATAATACAAAAAATAAACAACACAAAAAAACAACTTATCAAACGCTGTCTTTAATTTTGCAATAATTATTCAGTACAACTATTGAGGTGTTGCATAATTCATTCCGCGTCCTTCCTTTAACAGCTTACATTTAATTATGAGGAAACCTTAAAATGGAACCGGGCGTTGTCAGTTATGACTGAAGATACCCTGATGGTATTCCACAATTTGTAAACGCTACCTATAACAAAGATACAATGATACTGACGAGAACGGCAGCAACGGTGATGAATTTATGGGCGAAAGTAGATGCTATTCGTAATAATATGTTTGTTTCCGTCATTCAGGACATCTGACCAGTGGTGTAGACTTGAATGATAAGAAAACCGACTGCCTGAAGGAGAATTTTAAAGACCATGACCAAAATCCTTCCCGTGGTCCTTCTTTTTTTTTGGTGTTTTTTGGCATTTTTGTTTTTTGCATTTTTACCTCTCATTCTACCGCATTAATTGCTGTCTGTCTCGTTCTCTCCGTCTCTCTCTCTCTCTCGCTCAGTCTCTTTCTCTCTCCCTATTTCCTTTTCTCTCTCTCCAACTTTCTTTCTTTCTCTCTCTCTCTCTCTCTTCCCACCCCCCCCCCCTCTATAGAAGACCCATACACATAGCGCTTAAATGCAACAAATAAATGGCAAAATAAGAGAACAAAAAGTCCTTAATTGCAAATACTAACTGCGACTAACAGCAGCTATTAAGTCCAAAACCATCGACAAACAACACTTCAAGACAATACAGGTAATCCATCAGTTGAGCAAATAGTAGCCAGCTAAGACCATCGATGCTTCTATCAGGGCAACAAGAAAGCCCAGGCTCTGGCAGCGTACAGCAAAACTTCCATCTGGCTTTGCAGGATTGAAGGTGACCGGGCCTCTACACCCGGGAATGTCTGTGGAAAAGAAAAAGAAACAATCTTGCCGCATTGACTGCTCAGACAAAATACGGCAAAAACAACTTGTATATGTAGCAAAGCCTCGAGTATGAAATTATACAGAAACGATACAATACAACTCGAACCCACATATTTATTCTGTTGTTTTTTTTTTTTACAATATTTCGCACTGAATATTAGAAATTTAGCAGAGTCGCACTGAATTCCACTACAGGGAGGGAGGGGGAAGATTGGGGGCGTGGGGTGAGTTTTAGGAGGTTAGAATTTGGGTTTGGGTTTGATGGTGTGTCGGCACGAAAAAGCCCACTTTGCGCCTATCACGGTATTTTTTGCTATCAGACAAGTCCAATTTTGGTGGAGTTGCACAGCCGGCAGGTGGAGAGCACTGGGTCCATATATACCCCAGACGCACGCGGAGGACATTTAGGAGGTGTGTGTAATGTAAATATTATTTCTGAATTTTTTTATTTTTTTTTGTATTTGTATTAAAATTTGTATTTGTATTTTAGGTTTTGTATAGCCTACTTCTTTGATCTCATTTGGGAAATTGCCTTTGTGTCGCTACAGCCCAGTTACCACTGTAGCAAACACATCGTTGCCACAGCGCTGCGCCGGTAGGCGAATTTATTGGAATTTGGAGACATCGAAAATTAACAAAATATTATGCAAAAGATATAATTTTCAAGTCTTAGCGATACGGTCTTTTAGCAGGCTACCCTTGATAGTACCTTCTGTCGCCGAATCATTGTCCGTTGGGATTATGGACAGTCTCTTTTCACAACTTGTGTCTTCAGGGCTTTTTTTGGTGCGTCTTATTTACTCTGTGAACACGGGCGTGTTTTCTAACCATCACTGTTTTTATTTTTATTGTAGGTGCCACCGTGTAAGCGCATCTGTTGAAATAGTGTAGCTTTCACGCTCATCAAAAACACCCGCACACAAAAGAAGGGTGAGTGACCAGTCTTAAACAGTATGTAAGATGGAGATCAGTGAAAGATTGGGCTATATTTGAAAACCAGAGAGCATATTAATGTAGTTAAGTTGTCTCACACGTTTGTCATGAGTCTAAGGTGACACTCGTATGACAGGCTCGGTACCTGGGAGAGCGCTCATCCGATACACTAAGGATTAAGATTCGGTTCCCGGTCGCAGGCGAAACTTTTGACCAAGAATAATTTAGAGATAAGGGCTATCTGGGTCATAAAGCAAATGGATACTCTCCCAAAAAACAACAACAACAACAAAAACGCCGACCGTCGCTGCACTGTGGCGTCGACGTGCCTGCTCCAGTTGTAACTGGGCTGCCATGACACTAAGGCAAATTTCCTACATAAGATTAAAGAACTATACAACATACAAAAACACAAAATACAAAATACAAATCTTGAAATGTTCACACACACACACACACACACACAATAGAAAAATGCGCCATTCAAACAAAACCGAAGCTGGCCGTTGTTCAAAAAGTATGTGTTTCTTCCATAATTATATTGCATAAACCTTCGCTCACAGTGTTCATGTTTCTTACTATTAGCATCAACCTATAACGACATCAGCGACAACAACAACAACAACAACAACAACAATTACTACTACTACCACTACCACGGACAAAATGATAGTGAAAAATGTATTACCCGCAGGCTCAAGTGTTTGGGACCTGAAAGTGACAGCATTCAGGTTCCTATTGGGGCATCTGTACGTCACCATGCATACATAGTTTCCCATGTCTTCGCAGGACCCTTTCGGGATTCTGATCTCCAACGATATTGTTTCCAACGATCCATGACTCAGACTGCTTGTGATAAACTCCCACTTTTGTCCTTCTGGAAAATTCTGTTGAAGGAGGAAAGTGATACAAGGCGAGAGAGAGAGAGAGAGAGAGAGAGAGAGAGAGAGAGAGAGAGAGAGAGAGAGAGAGAGAGAGAGAGAGAGAGAGAGAGAGAGAGAGAGAGAGAGAGAGAGAGAGAAAGAGAGAGAGAGAGAGTATGGACTTAGCGTGCTGAATCTAACACTACAGGGTTTGTGCTCAGCTTCACCCTTTTGCTGCAAGCCCAAATGCCTTTGCCTAATGTAAACTCCAGGATAACGGATGGTTGAGTAGAGAGAACTGGTATGAAATAAAGAGAGCAAAACTTGCCGAACAATGTCTGCCGATACATTGGCCTTGCGGTAGTTTTAGCATAAAACAGTACAGCCGATATATCGGCTGACCGGCAGTCTTCCGGAATTATGATGGGTCAACATATCAGCCCTGTGGCAGCAATAAGATTAAACACAAAGGATAGTCAGTAAAACATATCCATTGTTTAACACGTCTCCTTATATTTTCCCCATTTTTAAAATTACTGTTGGCATTTGCTGTTCCTCTTCATAGCCGTTGCCTGCTTAGTCATGTATCCAAGACAGCAAGGACGAGTAGTGCAAGGAAGATAGTGTGTCTCCAGGGATAAAATAGTTCAAGTTTTCTGTCTGCTAAAGTGCTAAGAAATTGGTCTGTTCCACTTGACGCCACAGAGCTTGTGCTCCTAAAAAAAAGCTCAGTTTTATTTCGTTTTTCAAAGGAAGCTCCAAGTCCATAATTTTATGTTTTGTTCTCCCAAGAGTTCAGTTCTTCTTTTTGGATTACAGGCCATCTTTCCGTCCGCGCATGCTCAGTTCCCGTGCCAAGAAAAAAAAAAGCGGTCGTTCAAAATTAGGAGGGGTAGGGGAGGGGTGGCGGGGGTGACGTGAATGAAACAAACCAATCATAACTATGGCAAGTTGATCGGTATCGCCTTCGCTTTGTAAGGAAGGCGTTTCGGGTTTGCTGGCCAGTTGCGATGCAGAAATAATGTTTATAAATCTCTGTGCGTCACTCTGCAAGAAATGAGGTCTATCTTCACACCATCGCTATCGCTCAAATACAGCAATGGATGGCTGGACTATGAGACCAAAAACTGAATTATGTTGGACTCTTCTAAAAAAATAACATATCCGTTTTATTTCTTTCGTAGTAAAATAAATGCCTTACGAAATAAAAAAAATAAAAAAAACAGCAACAACAAAACAAACAAAAAAAAAAAACCCACGAAAATGAACAACCGAAATTGACCGTCTACGAACAATACAAATGGACTTCCCTCATCCCTAACTCCGTTTAATACTTCACTTTACATAATTATAAGTGTTGAAAAATGGAAGCAATATTTTTCTCTTCTATTTTGCCTACAAGTAGTTAAGATAATGGAAGAGTATATCTGCACAACATGCTGTATGGATATGGACAAGGCCTATCCGTACAACATGTTTACCAAAAAGCATGACTGGTGAAGGTTTGCTGAAACAAAACTTGGTACGGTGTTCACGAATTTAAAGTGACAACACATGGAATAGTCAGATGAATTTGGGGGCGTGAGGGTCTAGTCAGTTTGTATCAATGGGCGGTAGTCAGCTGGACTAATCAGGCGAAAAGGGGCTGGGGTAGCCATTGGTGATCGACGTACACTCAAGTACATTATTAGTATTAGCACAGATCACGCAATCTCCGAGCAGCTGAAGTCAGATTGTTTTGCTACTAAGCCGATTCATGTTTTTAAAAAACTATGCAAATTAACAAGGTCAGCAATTTGTGTGTTCTACGTCATCGAATTGTGTGCGTTGTAGGATATGCACTGTCCTTATCCGTACAACATGTTGTACGGATATGCGCTTCCTTAACCTAAATTTACCGTGTACGAACAATACAAATGGAGTGCCCTCACCAGGAACTCCGTTTAATACTTCACTTTACATAATGGACGCGCATATCCGTACAAATCACACAATTCGATGACGTAGAACACACATAGGATTACTATATTACTGACCTTGTTAATTTGCATAGTTTTTAAAAATATGAATCGGCTTAGTGGCAAAACAATCAGACTTCGGCTCGGAGATTGCGTGATCTGTGCTAATAATATACTTGAGTCTTGAGTATACGTCAATCACCAGTGGCTACCCTAACCCCTGTTCGCCTGATTAGTCAATCTGACTACCGCTCATTGATACAAACTGACTACACCCTCACGCCCCCAGGTTCATCTGACTATTCCATGTGTTGTCACTTTAAATTCGTGAACACCGTACCAAGTTTTGTTTCAGCAAACCTTCACCAGTCATGCTTTTTGGTGAACATGTTGTACGGATATGCACTGTCCATATCCATACAACATTATTGTACGGATATACACTTCCTTACATAATTATAAGTGTTGAAAAATGGAAGCAATTTTTTCCCCTTCTATTTTGCATACAAGTAGTTAAGATAATACACTTGAATGTCGTACTGTATAGGTTCTGTTCCTGCCACGGAAGCGATAGCGAGCCAAGATCTCATGCTCTTCATGTGCAGGTTTCTTGCTCAAAGCCACCGCCACGATTTTCGTCACGCCGGGCAAGACGTTCACACTTTTCACATCACAGAACAAAGAAATGTATTTCCGATTGGCCGGACCCCGGCTCCCTGGTTTCCCCTTCCTGTTCACACCCACGATGTCGAGTTGTTCAGCTGTTTGAAGAATCGGTACCAAAGCCATAAACGATTTTTACATTCGAAGACCATCAAGGGAGAAATAACCAACGTCATCAAAGGTCAAAATGAGAAAGTCAGTATTTCAAAATTTAAAAAGTTGGCTACTTAACTCTTGCAGCTGAAAGAGTCATCCCTATAATTTCCTGATGGCAGCTCTTTTTTCAAACTTCATCTTACCAGACACGAGGCTGGTGAACCGAACTTGTATATTATGAACGGGATTTAGGGCGGACACTACTTTCTTGTGACTATTGTAGTTTTTATCTGTGTTGTCTTGATACTTTTTTGAATGTGATATGAGAAGTAGAGATGAGTGTTTTCCCAGATTCTTAATATTTTGGTGCGAGATGAGAAAATATACCATCACTTTGATGTTTAACTTGGTTTGATAGCCATGATGTGACGTGAAAACAAGAAATATTTAGGAACGGTTATAAACAGAAATGTCTCCCAAAAAATAACATTAAAGTATTAAGAGAAGGACACTACGTGGAAAACATCTTACAGGTAGGGAGGAAGTTACTATATTCATTTGTTCTTATCCGGGGCCATTCACTACAGTCAGTGATGTCTCAGAATAAAAATGTATCCATTCATGACGCATAATTATGGAAAACATCCTACAAGTACATTGTAAATCACAGTAAGTAAAGATAACTTCTCCACTGACCAAAACAAACAGAAACATACACAACTTTATCCCACTGATACAAATGCATGAGTTCACAGTTTGCTGAAAAATATCAGAGGCAGTCAAGTGACTTTGGAATGTTATAAAGTATGTTTGTTTTGATACATCAAAATACCACAATGTGATATTCTGATCACTTCTAGGTCATTTCTAATGTGATTTATAACGATTGTTTCTAGAAATCGGTCCAAAAAAAAAAAAAGAAAAAAAGGAAATTTCAATGGAGGTACCGTCATTGCCAATTATCAGCCTCTTGAATGGCATTAGTGCAATTTTTGAACTGTTATAGTTGTGAAACCTTGTCGCAAAATACTGTCCATAACCATGGTCGTGTATCACTGCCGTACAAAAAAAATTGTCGTGAACCACGGTCATGAACTATTGCCGTAAAGAGTCTGCTACAGCTGACCTTTAGTGGTCAGTCTGGAGCTGATCATTGCTGTTACATTGGTATTGGTGTGCGGGCAGTAGAAGTTGACCTGGCAGAAATAATATCCGTCATCATGGAAGTCGACTTCCTCCAAGGTCCATTCGATTCTCTCTCTCCGGGGAGCCTCAACTGTGCTTAGATGCAGAAGCCACGAATATCGTCGGGGAGGTTTCTGTTGGACAGGCTACTGACAGGTTAAACCGCCATTAGGCGTTTTTTTGTTTTTTTTTACACATATTAGGGATTTGATTGTTCATACGAGTCAAGGGTTTGCTCGTTAGGAATTTGGTTCTTCACACCAGTTAGGGAATTGATTCTTCGTACGAGTTAGGGATTGTTTCTTCATACGAGTTAGGGATTTGATTCTTCATACGAGTTAGGGATTTGATTCTTCATGCGAGTTAGGGATTTGATTCTTCATATGAGTTAGGGATTTTATTCTTCATACGAGTTAGGGATTTGATTCTTCATACGAGTTAGGGATTTGATTCTTCATACGAGTTAGGGATTTGATTCTTCATACGAGTTAGGGATTGATTCTTCATACGAGTTAGGGATTTGATTCTTCATAAGAGTTAGGGATTTGATTCTTCATAAGAGTTATTCATTTGCTTCTTCATACGAGTTAGGGATTTGATTCTTCTTACGAGTTAGGGATTTGATTCTTCATACGAGTTATTCATTTGATTCTTCATACGAGTTAGGGATTTGATTCTTCATAAGAGTTAGGGATTTGATTCTTCACACGAGTTAAGGATTTGGTCCTGCAAAAGTGTTACAGATTTGAAACGTTAAAAGTTTGGTCTTTCACAGGAGTTAAGATTTGGTCTGTGTCACCTTCACGAGATTTGGGAAATAATTGAGAAGTTTAAACGTAAGATGACGAATGTTAGTGTTTGAGTACAGAAACAGGGGAACATGTTGATGTTAAATGCCAATAATCATGCGAAATAGTTGCTTAATATAATTATAATATCGACAATATAAGACATAAAAAAATACACCACGTGCATATATATCGAAGCGTTGATACATTCAGTGTTCTTTCCAATTTTAACCATGTACAAAGTTACCAATATATTTGTTTTTAATGTTCAAGTACCATGACATTGGCTGAGAAACATACCACAGGTAGGCCTATATCAGTTTTCTTGTGAGTCGGGTGGTTCCTTCTCACTGAAGGTCTGAAGTTAATGAACACACAGACAAATGGGTGGAGAGACAGAGAGAGAGAGAGAGAGAGAGCGAGAGAGAAAGAGAAAGAGAGAAAGAAAGACAAAGCGGGAGAAATAGAGAGAGGGGCGGGAGACATAGAGAAAGAACAAGAACGAGAGAGAGAGAGAGAGAGAGAAAGAGACAAAGAGAGAGAGAGGCCAAATTGCACTGAACATGAGCTAATTTTGTTTTTATAGGCACAAAGAAAAATGGAATGAATGACGAGAGAGAAAGAGAGACAGCGAGAGAGAGAGAGAGAGAGAGAGAGAGAGGAGAGAGAGAGAGAGAGAGAGAGAGAGAGAGAGAGAGAGAGAGAGAGAGAGAGAGAGACAGACAGACAGAACATGCGGTATTTTGATTTGCTGCTGGTCCGTGAGTACAAATACCAAAATGAGGCCAGATTCAATCCCTGGATTAGCCCAGTTGTAGCGTACGATTCTTCTGTAACATTGCTGAGGATGGTGCAGCCGCATCCACCAGACTTTGGAGACTAATGGGCTTTTAGTGACCGCCTTCAGGTCACATGCCACTGTCACCTGGCCTGACCTCACGGGAGTGTCGGGGGACAGGATGGGGCTCAAAATCTCTGAATCATGGGGGAAAAAAAAAAGAACCGAATTAAGAAAGAGAGAAACAAAAACAAAAGACAGAAGGAAAGAAAGAAAGAACGGAATGAGTTTGGAGAAAGGACGTCAACGCGACCGAACGGCCATTTTGTGTTGGGCTAAAGCAAGATGATAGAGAGAATACCGCACACTGACTGGACAGATGAAGACGCCACAATGATAGGACAGAGGAAGACGCTGTAAGATCACCAATCACTCTCATAAAGTGAGATAAAAAGAAAGAAAGACAAGAACAGAACAATGAATGCTAAATATTTGCTACCGGATAATGGCATCATACACATGTACACATATACACATACATGATAAAGGTATCGCAATTATAAATACTTCTTCCACAGGGATTCTACTCGATACAGGCAGAACACAAGACTAAGCAACAAAACACACCGGGCCAGATGATGCATACGGCAAAACCCAGCTAGAAGTAAAACAGACTAAAGCAATGATGAGTCTTAGGCCTGGCGCGCACTAATCCAATTTGATCTGCCGGCTGGTTGGATGATGAGGTCACCAAATTGAGTTTCAGTGAGATTCAGTTAGTTGGCTGGTGCGTGAGGGCCTATTGCAACTGATTGTCCTGACATCACCATTAAAATTAGTATGCCGATCAAAGTCGGTTGGTGCGCCTAGGCCAATAGGGAGGCGCGGGGACTTACGGCAGAGCAACAGTAAGGCAGTTCTCCCTGGCAGGTAGAAAAGCAATTAGATCTCGCACACTGGAAACAGAACAGTTTCCGGTCTCCCGGATTGTGCCATTGGTTTCTTTTGCTCTTCAATATTAAAAATGCACAAATTAACTAATAATGCAAACTATTTCGCCTATGTCCGTCCTGGAAATGATACGAAAATCTTGGGGGCAAATGATTCACCCTGGCGCTGTGCAAACGGAGACAGTTATATCAGGCAGAAGTGTTGGCCATTTGAAAATCGCCCATGTCACTTAACTCAAGGGCCGTACGGCGCTCAGCCAAGTCTTTTTGGTCTCGCTTGTAATGTGAGCTGTTGAGATGTGGACTATGGAATCAAACAGGGCCCCACGCAGAAGCGAGACTGAAACAATTCCGTCTCGTTATTCGACCAAAAAGGTACTTCAAGTCTGAGCCAAAAACAAATTTGACCCAGTTCACCCTGGCGCCAAGAAACCCCACACAGGACAAATACACAGTCATGTAAATCTACAGATGCCTTGCAACAATGACCAAAGCAACTAAAATATTATTGTGTGAGTTTGAGTTTTTAGGAAGCTCGTGGACAAAACAACGGCCACATTGTGCTAGGAAAAAAACAAGACGATGGACAGAATAAAACAGAACAATAGAATAGCAGGAGACACTGCTAGGAGCATCCACCCGCCACCCGCATATCGTGGGCTATTTGCAATATTTTATTGTTGTATATGGCATTTTGCCGAATTTGAGGTTTTGTCATGAAATTGGTTGTCTTACTCCTAATTTCATTATGACGTACACGTCTCATTCTAATCGGTTAAAAAACTTTTCTAGATTATGTTTTTGTGACATAATGCTGTAGGCAGTTTCGCCCTTTCGCCGACCAATCTTCAATCCCTATGTTCTGGATAAGACAGAAACGCCCATACTACGATATAGCAATTACCTGATCATTATTATTATGTGAGGTTTTCGTGGACACTGCAGACGGAATAAGGAAGGGAAATGCATGATAATATAAACAGGAGAGTAATGTAAGAGGAAATTAATGCATGGCGTTTGTCCCACTTACCTTTTGGACGCAGTAAAGCGGTTGTGTTAACAGATGACACTCTGTGCTTTGTGAAGGGAGAATAGAACTCAGCTGTGCATGTGTAGTAGCCGGCATGTTTGTACATGTCTAGAACACGAATACTCGCACTCAAGGTGTAGTTGCAAAATTCATTGACCGCATCGCTCCCAATATATCCAGAGTCCCATATATAATCTTCTGGGTTTATCTAAAGAGGTGGACGATCATAGTAAACTGTGCTTATATTAGGTATTTCTAGATAAAGACTTGAAATACTACGACCATCAGGTACGCCCAAAATTCGTACGCATTGTAAATCGGAGCAATGACTAAACTGATTGAAAGATAGTTTGTTTTGTCGCTGAGGACCAACGAGGGAAAACAATCATTATAACCTCAAATCGTGCCCAGAGGATGACAAGGTTCTAATTCCCTACCGCCAACTTTGATGAAGTTCCATGTGTCCATAGCGTTTAGAGATATGACTTTTTTTTTTTCTTTGAATAATACTTACAAATTACACACCGAATCCACTTACCATTCTGTCACACAGTGGAGAAGGTTTGTAGAAGTAGTATGTAATGCTCAGCCAAAAAGTGGACAAAGAATGAACGAATACATGACCGAATGAATGAAACAATGAATAACTCAATGATGAGCGAGTAACAAAATGAATGAACGAATGTACAGACGAACGAATGAACGAATGGACGAATGAATGAATGAATAAACAAACAAACAAAAAATGAGTGAATGACTGAATTAAAGGCACATGAACGAATAAATGAAAAATGAATGAATCAAGGATGGAAGGAAGGAATTAAAAACGAATGAATCACAGTTTGGCAGGCTTCTGTTTACCTTAGTGACCAGAACTTGAGCATATATTGGGTCGTACTTCATGGAAATCAATCGGATTGGCTTAGTTTCTGAACAGTCTTCAATACCTTTCCTGAAGGTGATGTGCATTGTAAACAGTTGCGAAATGTACACGGGTAATTGTAGTGTGAACATGCGACAAGTGATCTTAAAGTCGTCTCCGGGAGCGACCTCTGTTTTGTCCAGAACTGGCAGATCCCATCCAACTGTTTCCCGTAGCCACAGAGGAGAAAAAGAGGGTCTGAGTTTGAGTTTGGGTTAAAGGCGCCTCGGCGTGATAACGGATGCTTTGGGCCGTTCACGATTTTTGGGTAGTTTACTGTTGAGTGTTTGTCAGCTATTGTTCAATTTAAAAGTTCACCAATAAAAATCTAAGGGTAAAAAGCCCTGTATATGACAGTGCTATGTAAATAATGTACGTCTTTAAATCCGCTAGCAGATTTCAGCTGCCCTAATGAAGGACCAGATACGCTCCGGGTCCACATCAGAAAATGATTCTTTCATGGATCACCAAGCACAGTGCTTTTTTTTTTTCAGATGTGCTTGAAATAAGCACACTCAGTTAAAATAATTATGGTTCACCGGTAATTAACAGTTACACGCTGCAGCTGGAAGAAAAGAGAGACGTGTGGGTTTCTAGATCTCAAGCCGATGAATGATGAACTCTAGATTTTCACGGAAAGAGCAAAACACCTCGCTCCATATATTTGTGATTACTAGCCGACCAGGGCAAGGTAAAACTAATACATCTTCTGCATAACCCAACCGTACATCTAGGTTGCATTAATAAAAGCACATGGATTCAATGCGAAGACTAATCTATCGTTTCGTTATACCACAATTTCCTTGCTGAATACACAGATGTGATAAAGCTGACTTTCGGCCAGCAATGTATAAAGAGAGGCATAGAACACAATAAAATTGCCGGTCACACTTTTAGAGTCTACTCGATGAAAATGCGTTTCTTATTTTGGGGTTCAAAAAATGATGACTAAACAATATTAAAGACTGGATTTAGTCCCAAACCAGGGTGTGCATGTAACTGATCATCAAAAACCGAAGCATTGCACGAGGTTTCATAATTTATTACCACGTAGTCACGAAGTTTTAGATGCCCCCACAGCCACCCTCTGTGCTAGCTCTGTTACAGCAAAGATACTAGATTCTATAAAATGGAACAGCTAGTGTGTTTAGCGTGCACAGATTTTGCAACGCCATCCAGCGGCGAATGCGCGGAAGTCATGAACAGTGCTGTATTTTACAAAGCCAAATAGGCAAAATATTGAATTGTGTTAATTGTTCAGCTACCGCTGTAGGCCTTGTTTGATGCTACTCATTTGTCATTATAACTTCAATCGCTGTTGGGAAACTCTGGCTAGTTTTTCTTTCTTTTTTCACGATTTTTGTAGAGGTGCGAATCGTCTCTAGTATCTTTGATTATAGTGTGCCTTATAGATTTAGGGCATTTCCAGCAAACTTGCTAGCTGTGAGGAAATAATTTTTTAAAAAGTGAACGACAAAATAACCTGGTGTCACGAAAGGGTTACTTATATGGACAGTCGCTGATTTATAGTCTAGAGACGCAGTCAACACCAGTCGGGGAGCATTGTTTGAGCAGCTGCAGAATCCTTAATAAGATCGACGTACATTTTAAGGCCACTGCTAGGCTGTTGTTGGGGGCTTCCAGTCTAGTCAGTTGTTTATATTATTTGAGACTCCTATGAAGATTGATCAGTGGCGGACCTGCATTTTTGGATCCTTGAAGCTTGAACTGTTATGGGCCCCCTTCGTATGCCACAATAAAATGGGCAAGATCCGCCACTGAGTCTGACGTGTGAGATGAAAACATTACCACGCAGGAACTCCTTTCTCTCGCTGTCATCGGTGAGACCGAATTTGTCGCGCATGAAGAAAGCCCGACACGTGTAATAACCAGAGTCGTCAAACACGGCATTACGAACCGTTAGCTGGATCCTGTTGCCTGGCGGCAGAATGTCAACCTCCCACCTGTCAATAGGTTCATCTTCATTGATCTGCAAATAGTCGCATATCTTATTGATACGGCACGACTCTCATGCACTGATATGGCAGATCGGATGGTTCTGATATGACACTCGGGACATACACATACTGTAGATTAACTAGCTTGACCGAAAATAAAAACAACAATAATAAACATGATTCACACGGTCGTTCTGTCCTGCATCTCCCAAGTCCTGAGCCACTCTACGCGCCATGAACAAATATTGTTCACGCAGCCAAACATAAATGGGTGGGCCGGACAGATATTTACTGCAGGACAGTTTTCCTACAGGAGAGATTGTGTATGGAAATTTTGTCTGTGGACAGTTTGTCTATGGACAGTCTTCGTCTATGGGCAGTTTGTCTACGGACAGTTGGTCAACGGATAGTTTCTGTATTGAGAGTTTGTCTGTGGACAGTTTGTCTACGGACAGTTTGTCAACGGACAGTTTGTCTACGGACAGTTTGTCTACGGACCGTTTGTGAACCGATAGTTTCTGTATTGAGAGTTTGTCTACGGACAGTTTGTCCAAGGAACATGATTACTAACGGACTTTTAGACGAACAAGGCGGTCTTATTTTATGTACTTTTTAATGTATTCATTTTCGATATGGATTTAAGACTGATATTACAAAACTATAATGCATTTTTTAAAATGTATATTAAAATGCTAATAAAAGTAAAAAATTAATGAAATTAAATATTAATATCAAAACAAAATAAAATGAATTAAAAACGATGCCCCTATAAGATGCGTCTGTTAGGCATGTCGGCCTTTAGAATCATGTCCTCAGGTAGAAAGTCTGGTAGGTATAATGTTCGGCAGGTGAAGTGTCTGTAGGGAAATTTGTATGTCTCTCAAGTGTTGATTCTTTGTGTGTGTGTGTGTTGAGGATTGGGAAGAGATGTATGTTTAGTTTGTTACTTAATAATCGACTTTTATTTTGAGGGGGTGGAGTGGGGCATGTGGGTTGAGGGGGTGGAGTGGGGCATGTGGGTTGAGGGGGTGGAGTGGGGCATGTGGGTTGAGGGGGTGGAGTGGGGCATGTGGGTTGAGGGGGTGGAGTGGGGCATGTGGGTTGAGGATCCCCCGCCCCACCCCCAACCCCCTTTTTCGTCTTTGGTTATGTTTAGTTTGTTACTTCGTAATCGACTTCCTCCCCTTCCCCGCACGTTTTGCTTTGTTGTTTTGGGGTTTTTTTTCGCAATGACTGACCTTGGCCTTCCACGTGGTGTCCAGATCCCGGTACACGGATACCAGAATCACCTCTCTGTTCCACCCGCAGCCACCTTTCCTGGACAAGGTGATGGAGATGTCGTACTCGCGGTTCAGAAAGACCGAGGTCCTTTTCACTCTCTTCAGGTCACACCAGGCCGTGAAGGAGGCACCCGAGGGTAGGGCATGTCTCTCCAGGATCGGGTATTTGACATAAGCTACAAGCAAATGAAAAGGTTAGTTCAAGACCAGGGTTAAGTCATAATTTGAATCATTTCGAGAGAAAATCAAAAATCTTTGGACTTAAACTTCTTCTTGCATTAGTGTGGCCCACTTCCAAATCAAACTTTCACAGCGCTGGTTATCGGCAGAGCAATCACGGGCGGGACCCATGGCGCACTGCGTGAAAAGAATGCTTGATACAATGATAAGTTAATGATGAGATTTGTCACAGTGCTACTGCCGTTAACAAACAACAACAACAGAGTTTTCCTACAGCAATTGAAGATAATTATGATTACAAAATAAATGACTTAAGGTTAGGTTAAACTGGCAAATAGGCTTCTTGGCATAACCAGGAAAATACCACAGTGTGTTAGATACAGGTTAGAAACATACAGAAAACACCATTTCATGCCCAATTTCTCCTTAATAAAGGATGGGGGCACAAAATAAACATCTTTGGGGGGGGGGGGGGTGCCGAACCCCAAATATGCCACACAGTTGTGACAAGATGTCTCAAAGAGTTACATGGGTATCATTTTGAAACTTAGCACCAGTGTAGAAAGTAATGCTACACAGACTTTAGACTATTTTCATGTAGATACTGTTGCTACTTTTTTTCTATGATTTTTCAAAATCATGGAAGAAAATATTTCCGAAATTTATGGGGATCAGGATACCAAAATTTAGCTTTACTCCAAAAGTTATGGGTCAATAACTTTAGGAATAGTCTATTGTCACCTGCATACCATCAAGAACTACTAGGAAAAGTTTCAAGCCAGTAGTTTAAGTAGTTTTTGAGATATCTTGTCATGACTGCAGTCGCTGTCCTGAAAATGGCAAAACTGAGAAATCTGCAGAAAAATAGAAAATCTAGGCGAAAATATACATTTGCACTCACCCTAAAAATCAAAATAAAATACTTCTTGAAGTTCTAGAAAATGTAAAACACACAGAAATGTGCAGAATTGAACAAATTTCAAATTAGTGAAAGAACGAAAAAGGCTTGGAGAACGACTTTTTCATGCTGCGGCGCCAGTTTAACCTAACCTTAAATCAAGCCCGACAGCAATCATAGCCGAACAGTGAATAAAATTCAATCTTTCCCCATGATTGGCTTTGTAAAACATGCCACTGTTCCTGATGTCCGTACATTCAGCGCTAGGTGACGGTGTGGAATATGTCCACGAGAAACACCCTGGCTGTCTCATCTTATTGTGTCTAGTATTGTTGCTTGAAGTAAATGCAAATCGTTCCCGGCTCCAGTATTGCTTAAAAACATAGACTTCCGGTAAGCAGGGAAACCATTTAAACAACAGCAAAAGAGGAATAGCATTTTACATAGAAAAGTATGATGAGAGTAGCGTTTTAGATGGGATTATTAATGAGGATGGGAAGTCTGAATACTGTAGATTGCTTAGTGAAGGAGGAGATAGGCCTCAACCTTTGCCCTTCACCACAGAATAGGGAACTACCACAAGCGAAAGACGCCCACTTTTCGTGTCTACAGGAAGTACAAGCAGCGCCCTCTTGGATGAAAAGTAACTCCACTTGATTTGATCGGAGGTAAACAATACCCGTTTGTGCATTTCCACGGAGAGTAAGAACTTACAAATTTTAATGGCTCTAAATGCTTTCAATCGACCCCAAAAATATGAACAAACCACAGTAAACAGATACGCACACTGTCTTTGCTGGAGACGTTTTCTTTCAATTCATGTTACGGTCGTGACCTAGTTTCGCGATTTGGCGAAAGTGAGATCTCTCTATAAATATATTACTCTCTTATGTTACATTAAACATCATTGAGCGTGCCTAGTTACAAATAATCGGATTTCATCCAAAATGGCGCCGGCTAGTCAAAACTGATGACGTGTTCCTGCCTTCTGTCGCTTCTGGTAGTATCTCTATTCTGTGGCCCTCACCCAGCTCACCCAGCTTTATAGTGTAGCTATAACATGGCACAAATCACAGCTTTTAAATGTAGGTTTGAGAATGAAAAGTACTATGGATGCAGTCACCAGCGGCGGATCCTTAATATATTGGGGCTCACCGATAACTTGCTCGCGCCCAATTTTGATTTCTTTTGACCCTATCTTCCCCCCATGTACGGTTTTCATACTCTTGACCTAACCCACCCACCCCCTCCCCCAAGCCAACTCCTGCTTCACCATGGCTGCCTTTCTTGCACGAGCGGACGGTCCTTACAACGTTGAATGTTACAAGGCCTTGGTTCGGAAACTTCACATGGCATTTTGTAGGAACCATTTTTAGACCAGTCCATTAAAGACATGATTTTTATAATTATAATGTAACAAGTAAATTAATTTGCCACTTACCGTTTTTTACATAATTTTATGTCCTATCCCCAAACCCTCCCCTCCCCTCGGCCCAATATACTGCAAATCTGCCCTGCCCCCCCCCCAACCATGTATCCTTTCCGCCTTCTGGAAACAACCCCCTCCTCCCACCCCCGTTTGGATGGATGGATGAATAGATGGATGGATGGATGGATGGATGAATAGATGGATGGATGGATGGATGGATGGACGGATGGATGGATGGATGGATGGATGAATAGATGAATAGATGGATGGATGGATGGATGGATGAATAGATGGATGGATGGATGGATGGATGGATGGATCGATGGATGGATGAATAGATGGATGGATGGATGGATGGATGGATGGATGGATGAATAGATGGATGGATGGATGAATAGATGGATGGATGGATGGATGAATAGATGGATGGATGGATGGATGGATGGATGGATGGATGGATGGATGGATGAATCGATGAATAGATGGATGGATGGATGGATGGATGAATAGATGGATGGATGGATGGATGGATGGATGGATGGATGGATGAATAGATGGATGAATAGATGGACGGATGGATGGATGAATAGATGGATGAATAGATGGATGGATGGATGGATGGATGGATGAATAGATGGATGAATAGATGGATGGATGGATGGATGGATGGATGGATGGATGGATGGATGGATGAATAGATGGATGAATAGATGGATGGATGGATGGATGGATGGATGAATAGATGGATGGATGGATGGATGGATGGATGGATGGATGGATGGATGAATCGATGAATAGATGGATGGATGGATGGATGGATGAATAGATGGATGGATGGATGGATGGATGGATGGATGGATGGATGGATGAATAGATGGATGGATGGATGGATGGATGGATGGATGGATGGATGGATGAATCGATGAATAGATGGATGGATGGATGGATGGATGGATGGATGGATGGATGGATCGATGAATAGATGGATGGATG